>CAUOFW020003947.1:636158-869059 GCA_963454935.2 Ilex paraguariensis
CACTCCTCGCGCTGCCCATCTCCCCTTCGCTGTCCAGCCCTTCATTTACAGCCCCAAAGCTGTCCAAGACAGCATTCGAATGCTCAAAACCAGCCTTCAAGTTCTCCAAAATGGTGCCTACTTCCTCCCTTTCTTCAACCTCCACCACTCCCTCTTGAATCGACGTTGTTTACTTGAGAAGCTCAACTAGCAAAGAATAAATCACATTCTTGAAAGGATTCAAGGAGAACACACTTTGGCTTCAACAAAATGGATNCCCAAAGCTTCCTTACTACTTGCAATGTCTAGCCCAACGCCTGGAAGTGTGTCTGACTGCCGTTGCTCGTCAAAACAAAGTTGCCCAGTAGCTTGAAGGGTGCCTGACTCTTCAAAATTACGCAAAACAGAATTTTTGACGCAAAAATCAGCACTTAAGGCGCCCAAATCAGCGCCTCGAGTGGGAATCGGATTAGCCTGTGCTCCCAGGCCATTGCCTAGCTCTCCCTGATGAACCTTGGACTGATTTTCAGCGCCCCTTGATGAAAAAATGCTACTGTCCAGCATTTCAAAGCCGCCCAGCGCAGCAGAACTGAAGCTTTTCAGCGCAGCTGAGCTGTCCGGGACAGCTCAGCTGCAGCCAGGCTGCTGTCCNAATGGGTAACATGAAGAAGAAGATTATATTTATAGTCTAGGGTTTTTCAAAAAGAGGAAAAAAACCCAAATATAAAATTATGGGCCCTTTTCAAAATAAAAAGTCCAAATAGAATATTATGGGCCCTCTTCAAAATAAAGTGGGAAAGACTTGAAGTTTAAAAAAAAAAAAAAATAATAATAATATAGTCAATGCCTCATTCTCCAAGTCTCATTGGACATGGGGCATTGGGGGACAAATGATGAGTTAAGCCCAAATAGTTCAATTTATGTGTTAAAGTCCAACCCCAGTTGAAGAGCCCAACCTCATTTTGAATCCACCAAGCCCAAAACAGTTCAAGACCGGTTAGACTTTTTGCTTAGCACGTCATCAAGAGGAGAGCATGGGAAGCTTATCTGCACCACCGAAGGAAACTGTCCAATTTTTGACTGCGTTTCATGAAAAGCTCCCCAACCTCCTTCTTCCGTTGAGGATAAGTCGTGATCTCCACCAAAATGATCTTTTAGTGCTATAAAGTAGCCTTGAAGATAAGTCATGATCTCCACCAGAATGATCTCTTAACTGTGATAAAGTAACCTTGAGGATAAGTCATGATCTCCACAAGAATGATCTCTTAACTGCTATAAAGTAGTCCCAATCTGTTAGGAGACTACTATAAATGGCACGCCCCACCAACACTTACAGAGGACAGACCGACGACCAGAGACCACTGCTTCTTTGATTCTCCATTCTCTCAAAGCTTGTATCTCTATTCTCCATACCTTTGAATTAATAAAATACCCGGCAACTGAAGCCATTGAAGAGTGGACGTAGGTCGAATTGACCGAACCACTATAAATCGTGTCTTCTTTAATTTTCTCATTAATTTCACTGCATTTATTACCTACACTTAATAAGTGGTGTATAAAATCATTTTTGTACACCATCAGATTCCACTAGAAAACAACGATTTGTATGTGGATGTGTTACGCAAGTCCTTGATATTCGATAGTATTTGGTTGGTAAAAGAGAAACGGTGGGAGTGTATAAGAATTCAATGCCTCCAAAGTCCTTTGCGCCTTAATTTCCTATGTTCTTGCTGGAAGATTCTTATATTTACCCTTTCATACCCTAATTTTTTTCAAGTTTTCAATCTTACCCTGAATCAAATATAAAGTTAGCAATGTGGTTTGTTATTACAAAATTGAGTATAAATTTTTCATCTAAAATATGCATAATTATATAGAAAAATAGAAAAATAAAAAAATCTCAACCAAAAAAATGTTGAATAAAGAAACGGATGTGTGATTTTGGACCATATATATTATCTTGTTATTTGGTTAAGGATATAATATGAGAAATTTAATCTTTATGGTGTAAAATAAAAACTTGAAGATATTTTAAAGTGCAAAGTATGGTTCGTCTATCTTTTTTTAAAAATAAAATATATTTTTTCTAATGTTAATAAAAAGACTTGTATGCATTGAGTATGAATTTTGTATCGAGCCACAATCCAATTGTATGTGATATTGTCCATTTCAAGTGTCCTCTCACAACTTTAAACTCATCATAATCATTCTAGACATACTATTAGTTGCATAGTCCAATAACCTTCTTTAACAAGACACCGTAAAAAAATACATATGTCAGACATCTCACCAACCTTCTCATTTCAACCCTCTTGGACTTTTATGCGATTGTGTTTCGGCCATCACAACAGTTTTTTTCGTGAATAAATTGGTTTTATTCAAGGACAAAGTTATCACCGACACAAATTCTTTAGAGAAAAATGCCAAAAATAAGGATTAGTTTGAATAAAGAAAGCCTAAGTAAATCATTAATATCACATTATCATTGATATGTGCTATCACCAACTGCTCTGTAACAACTAGACATCACAAACTACACTGTTGTTTGTTGACAACTTGACATTACTCTGGCCTTCAAACACATTATGGGTTTCGACCTCCGGATCCAAAAATGGGCAGGCCACTTGCACCATCTGACCCATAGATATGCACAATTTGACCCATATCTATATAATAAAAAAAGAGTGTATTTGAATTTTGTCCCAGTTATATTTTGCCCCTCAAAATATCACCAATCACTTATTTCACCAATTATCATTTTATCAAACTCAAACGTCAAATCGCATAACTTATTTATATCATATGTTTAATCATTTATATATTTCTTTCCTAAAAATATCACATCACTCATTTCTATTATATATTTAATCATTTAATATTTGATTAATTTGTAGTTGATATATTTTGAAAAAAATTAATATAATGAGATCGATTTTTTGGACACTTGAATTTTATATTTTATCGTGTCTTCAAGCACGGGTTATAACTAGTAGTTAGATATGATATTAATTTCCATTGTCCTGACAACTTCTGACAGAATAGATTTAGAGCTTAGCATTGGGATATCTCAAAAATGATTTCCATCTTCAAAAGCAATTAAACAACTGAGCATGCTTAAAAAATTGTTTGAAGCTATCCATTTCTTAGTGCCACCTAATTATGTACCATGGCTTTCTTTTTAAGAGATGATAATGGTATATATGAAGCCACATTACTTTACCATGACCCTTTCCTTCTGTCTAAAGACTGTCAGTCTCCAAAAAAACTTGAAGTACAATTGAAGAAGTCTCAACTATAAATACATTTTCTAATCTCTCTCTTCCTTCCAAGTGCAATCAGGATGAAGTTGCCTGAGTCATTTGTAGCCATCTTTCTCTTCCTGATATGGCACTCAGTATCATCTGGTAATGTTATAACACGAAGTTAAATGGTTTTTTTTTTTACTTCGTTTTTCAGAATTTTAGCAGCATGTATGCTAGGATGTTTGATACTTGAGGGTGCATTTGAAAATTCACATAGGATAGGAAGACAATTGGATCTATTTTGATTTATTGTTATTTGATAAAAGGTGTGTTTGGTTCAAGTAATATTGGATGGGATGAGCTCCAACATTCCCATCTAATCCAATTTCTTAGACATGGTTTATTCAATAACTTCTGTAATCATATTCCACGCATACGATATTTGGATAAAGTTTGGAGTAAAGTGGGGTCTATGATCAACCTACCATTCTCATGTTTGGATCAAAAATTGGTATATTATAATAGAAGCGCTCTAACGTTTCATCCCACCTAGAGCGTGGTTTGACAACTTCAAATTTTGAGATGTCACGGATTATATGGTCATTTCACACCTAATACCAATGATATGTGAAATTATACTACCTTTTGCATGGGATTCTTCTGTACCATGTGCGTGATATTATTCATCATGTAGCACCAGGCTGATATTAACAAATTTAACTACAACCAGATGCTAATTAAGTCTCATTCCAAATCACGGTACTTGAACTAAATGCATCCCAAGTTGTGACTTGTGAGACTAACGATGGTTGTTAATATTTTAAAGATACTTCCACTACTTTTTAAATTGAATCTGGTTTTGCAGGAAATGGTGCAGCACAAGCATGCACATTCATTGTGAGAAACTCATGCCCCTTTCCAATATGGCCGGGGACTGCCCCAAACAAAGGTCATCCAGTGATAGCTAATGGAGGATTCTACCTTCCACCAGCCCATGTCTGGCAAATCCAAGTCCCAGGGGGTTGGAATGGTCGCATTTGGGCTAGGACTGGATGCAACTTTGCCTCCAACCGGAAGCCTGCCTGTGAAACAGGCGACTGTGATGGACGACTCCAGTGCAACGGAAGTATAGGCCTTCCTCCAGCTACACTAGTGCAAATTGCACTGCAGGTATAAAGATTAATGACATAAAGTTATTATACATGAAGCGTTACAAACATGACGTGACATAACACGGATTGATTGAAACCAAATTGTAGGCAGACCAGACCAAACCAAGTTACTACGACATCAGTCTCGTTGACGGGTACAACCTTCCTGTATCTGTCTCTACGGTCCCGGATGCACATAAATGCCACATCGGAGGGTGCCCGAAGGATGTGAAGGACATATGCCCAGGAGAGCTTATGGTATTGAACGACAATGGGGAAGTTGTGGCGTGCAAAAGCGCTTGCTTGGCTTTCAATCTCGACTCATTCTGCTGCAGGAATCAATATGGTAGCCCAGAGAAGTGCAAACCAAGTGTGTACTCACAATTGTTTAAGGATGCTTGTCCCTCTTATTACAGTTATGCCTTTGATACCCCACCACCACTGGTGAGTTGTGTTTCAAATAAATACGCAATAACTTTCTGTCCTTCAAAATGGGGCAGAGAATATGAGACTATGTAGAGTTAAACTGCCCTTTCTCTCATCAAATGTTACAGGGTTTGTTTCTTAATGGTATTTGGTTATGATTGAAGTACATGTTTATTGATCTTATTATTTTGTAGTAAAGGAATGTGACTTCCAATAGTAGGTGTTTTTTTTTTTTTTTTTGGGTTTAATGGTGAGGGGTATTTTGGTCAGTTTACTTGCACCTCGATTAATTCTCACTCTAGTTCAGTCAAAGACAAATCATTTACTTCGAGATTAAGAATTCATGAGGAATAAATTTATTATGGGTGACTCTAAAGAGTGACTAAAGGTTAGCACTGTTGTTAGAGTCCATTGTCATCTAATTTCCTGGCAATACTAACCAGAAAGTTCATGAACCTCTAAAGTTCAGTATTTTTCTCTCCATACAAGATTTAAGATAAAGTCTTATCATTCCCCTTTTCTTTATAATAGACTAGATTAATTGGCGTACATTAAAGTTATGCAGTGAATAAAGTAATTCAAAAAAATAAAAAAGAGGAAATAAGTGCATACAAATTAATGTTACTCATTCGGCTCATGTTAATAAGGTCATTTTTAATGGAAAAAGGAACAGAAGTTAATGAAATGAACAAATTATAACACTTTTAATACATTAAGGGTATAATATAAAAAAATTAATTTTTGAGAATATAAAATAAAAAATATTGAATCTTTTGGGGGTACAAATTAAGATTCTCCCTTTTTAGAAAAATTATCAGGGCTGACCCGATAAGTAAACCGTGGGTTGTAGATCTATTTCCAAGTTGGGTAGCCCGGTTCATTTGCCCAGGGATACGTCAAGAATACCCACCCACCGCTCGATTTAGGGTTTTTGGAGAGTCATCGCACATCAGATCTATGCCTATATAACAATCGCCTAAAGTTTGATAGGTAAGCACATGCTCCACAGCCTTCACTCCTCTCTCTCTCTCTCTGCCGATTTAGGGTTTTCGTTTCGGCCAATACAAGTTCACTTGTCTCTCTTACTCAATGTATCTGTCTCTTCGTTTATTGCTAGTAAGCTTTAACTTGTTTTTTCGTTTTGGTGATTTGAAATCATTTGATGAGAAAAAAAAACTGCAACAATATGATGGCTTAATCCCATGATTAGCTGTATTTAAGTCTCTGATGATTTCTACATATCTGGTTTAGCTCTATTGCCTTTATTTCTTTTTGTTTGAACTTTTTTTTCTAGTTAATTTTGTTTCCGAAATCTGACAAAATCAATTGATAAATGAAAATGAGGAGATGTGATGAGTAATATATTTGGTCCGTGTTTCAGATCTAACCGTGACCGATAAACCTTTACCAACCTCTGATCTCCCCTCTCTGTGATTTCATTAATAATTTTTTTTTTCGACTTTCGTTTTTACCGAGAATGTATTATTAGCTATCAATTGTGTTGGATCTTTAAGGGTTCGAGTTTTGAATCTTTGTTAATGTTTGTATTGATTGAATTTGTTTCAATTTGATTCATTCCAGCGGTGGTTAGCTAGCTGGCTCTGTGATTACTTGCCTGATTTATTTATTAGGCAATATACGCTATTCCGATTCAAGACATGAGCGGATAAATTTTGAAGAAGAATGAGAGCTATTGCTTGCTTGCTTGCTTGCTTGCTATTACTATTATTTTTTGTTATATTTGAAATTTATTGAATTCTCTGTTTTGTTTTGTTTTGTTTTGTTTTTGTGTAATTTATTTGTCACTTCTGCAATGATGATTTATGAATAAATTCACATGTCAGACTTCAGAGATTTTTTTTATAAAGAAAATCTATGAGAAGAAATTTCATGTGTTTCTGAGCAGCAGAATATCTCCTCCTTTTATGATGTCTATTTTTAGATATACACAAATCATATGAGTTTAGGCCTGAATCTGGGTTTTTACGTTACTGTCGGCGGCATGATTTTCCTAAAAAGGTTAAATTAAGAGAATGCTTGCGCAGAAGTGTATGACACTAATTGTCAAGATTGTTTAAAGTAAGTGTCGTAGGTTAATGGTCTGATTGGTAGGATGGAAACAAAAAAATGAATAAATGATACAAAGTGATCCTTCATTTCTCCCTCCCTCCCTCTTTTGTGTTTGTGTTGGGTAAGAAGGAATAGAAAGTAGAAATGATTGAATTTTTTGTAGGGTGAGGTTATTTGTATCCCGTAAAATTTAATTTTTATTCTATTTAATTTTTTATTATTAAATTATTGAGTTTATTCTTTTTATATACTCATTTCATTAACAACTAAGTCCATCGTATATTATATTCATCTTATTAATAACTAAAAAAAAAATGGACAAGTAAAAACAAAATGAGAAAAAAAAAAAAAAGAAACGAGTAAAACTGAAATAAGAAAAAGAAAGCAATCAAAGGCAAAAAGAACAAGTAAAGACTGAATAAACAAAATCGCAAGCAAAACCAAGATATAAAATTGCATACATATATATAAAAAAAACATATAAAATTTAAATAAAAAATTATTAAATTTGACAAAGATATTAAAACACACCAAAAACAATCAAAATCTACACAACACACGTGAAATCATATATATATATAATTAAATTAAAAAGTAATATTAATTTGTATATCATTAAAAAAAATTTATATTAAAAAAGTATTTTTATGGATATATGAAATGAGGTAGTGAATAAAATTTTAATTATGAGAAAATATAAGGTAGACATTATTAAATAGATGTGTATAGTATGGGTGAATTTAGTAGGTCAATAATAAAATATTAAATGAGGTGTGAAAAAATTTTTGTAGGGTGTGAATAGACGAATAGTGCCACCCTTTTTTGTATTTGGTTAGGGGAAAAAATATTTTTTTATAAATATAAATATATATTTTATCATTATACTACATATGAAATTAATATATAATAAATATGATATATAGACAAATAACATGTATTTTAACACATAATTATTTATTTATTTATTTTTTCTTTAAATTTTGAAATAATTGATTTTGATGAGTTAGAAGAAAAATTAATTTATTCATTTTTGAATTCTTTTTATTTTGTTTTCTTAACAAATATGATGTTTTATGATTTATCCCTTTAATTTTTCATTCTTTTAACTTTTTCATCTTTTTATTTTTTAATCGTACCAAGCGAAACATAAGATATAAGTTTGAGTTTTTCTACAATAAAAAAAATTATAATTTTTTAGGTCCATTTAAATTACAGCTTTTAGAAGAATTGGCATCAAAGATACATTCCTTTTTTTTTTAATTAATAAAGGAAGAACAGCTTTTGTACAAAAATTAATTTTTTTTTAAAAAAAAGTAAAATATTTTCTCATTGAAAAGAGACACCTAAAATAGACCTTTGAGTCATTCACACAAAAAATGCGTTTTGGAGAAAGGTATCTCACAATGATACAAAGTTGCTGGCGACCAGAACGTCCCCTATGCGACCGTTGTATTTGATAATTTTCCCACTTGTTGGAAGGTGGTCCATATATTTTAGAATTAAAAGCGGAAACGATAAATAATATTTTTTTTTATTTTTAATATTAATAATAAATTCAATTTTTATTTTTTAAATACAAAAATATTATTTAAATTTTTATATTTAAATTTTTGTTATTATATTTAAACTTAATGGTAAGAGAAAGAAAGAATGATTGAAAAATTATAATGATAAGTTTAAATTTGATTTTTTTGGGAGTTAAAATTAATATTTTTAGTAGTTTTTGTTTTACAGTTAGTTTTTATTTTTTTATTCAAAAAATTAAATTTTAGAGTTTTTTAATTTTACAACTGAATTAGTAGGTCTAATTTATTTAAGTTGAAAATTTTTGTTTGGACTATTATTATACACTTATAAATTATATAGCCTTCCTTGAAGTGACGTTTTAAATTTTATTTTTTTTGATTGAATTTGTGTTTTTATAAAGCCTTTTTGTACGGTTTAAAATATTTATAAATTTAATTTTTTTACATGAATTATTTAATGTCAATTATTTGATGCCTCAATAAGTCGAAAGGGTTACAGGCCCAAGGATGACTGAGTGTGATGTCAAGGGAGCCACCTTACTTTGCACTTCTCAGGCCAATTTAGCTACATTCTTATTGTTCCCCCCTTAACTTCTAACATGTTTACACTTTGACATACCAATTATTGTGAAATAAAGATCCACCTGTATGTAAACTATATTTCTGAATAACGGTAACAATTATCGTAATGATAATGGTAACGTGTGTGGGACATCCAAACGTTACGTAATAGTAACAAAAATTAACAAGATATCAGTATTCTTCTTTACGATATTCTCATTTTTTAGTTGTAAAATATCAAAATGTGGTGTGTAATGGTTGTTATAGTTGCGTTCGGTGGTGTAACGTTGTTGTAATGCCGGCGGCAGCCCATTACGTGTGTGAAAAATTTTTCAACTATTAAATCGGAGTGAAAATGATATCGGCAACCTCTGATAAAGTTACGTTTTGACGAATTTTCAAAACTATGAACTGTAAACCCATCTAGAAACTAAAGTCTTCGTCAATATGTGAAACGTGAAGCTCACCCACTTTTTCTTTTTTCCATTAATGGTGCGACTCTCACATGATTTGAGAGCATTTCCTTCCATATCATATCATCTTGTGTTTGCTTTTACCCCACACAATTGCTCTGTCACACTTTTGCCTGGAGGAGGGAAGCCTCTTTCTATAGACCCTTTTTTTTTTTTATATATATATTAGAGGTAATTTGTGTCTGAAAATACAGTGTAATATAAATATTTTTTATAGAAATTTTGGTGGCCGACAAATAAATTTATTTGAGACCGTTAGATAAACTTATTAAAGACAGTCATGTTTCGTGGCCGTTAAATGAATTTATTTGAGAATGTCAAATAAACTTATTAAACACTCTAGTATAATATTTTATAGATATAGCAACGTTGGTCAGGTGTGTAACGGTATATTTTTCAAAGCTAGGTGGAAAACTGCCTAAGACTCTTAAGGAATTACAATCACATCAGGATGTTTTTGAACCCACCACCATAGCAGGTTGTTTGTAAAACGTAGCAACAGGGTTTTCTTTCTCTGCATGTACTACACGCAATGCACCATCTAAATTAGTTTTTTTTTTTTTTTTTAATCTTTTCTGTTTGGACTCCTCAGAGAACATTGGAAAAATAGTTGTGTCCATATCTTAGCATTTACATACGATCAATACTACACAAACTTAAAAAATTAATTTAGAAATTTGATATTTTCCTTTTCCCACGTTGATCAAACGTTCTTTCTGATTTTTTGGTATGTAGTGCTCAAAATTCCACATGGTCTAGGTGGCCAGTATTTGCCTAAGCTTTTTCTTACCTTTTGACCCATTGATGTCACTTTTCCATAGAAATTATCAAGAATGATTCCTGAGGAAATTAAAGAAGTGGGTTGTCCAGTTATTTCATTCTTCAACAACTCCTCCTAATTGGTCTTCTATCCTTCAACTATTTTTTCCAACTGGTCTTGGCAATTATTATAATCATTTTCAGTGTGAAAGGAAGTCCGTCATTCAACCTTGTTGAACATGGACTCTCGTGACCTAGACTGCTGAATTCTAAATGATGAGAAGTTTCATTGTGGAAAAAGAAGTATTCTACGAGGAAAAAAAAATTTCTCTNCACCTGTATGTAAACTATATTTCTGAATAACGGTAACAATTATCGTAATGATAATGATAACGTGTGTGGGACATCCAAACGTTACGTAATAGTAACAAAAATCAACAAGGTATCAATATTCTTCTTTACGATATTCTCATTTTTTAGTTGTAAAATATCAAAATGTGGTGTGTAATGGTTGTTATAGTTGCGCTTGGTGGTGTAACGTTGTTGTAATGCCGGCGGCAGCCCATTACGTGTGTGAAAAATTTTTCAACTATTAAATCGGAGTGAAAATGATATCGGCAACATCTGATAAAGTTACGTTTTGACGAATTTTCAAAACTATGAATCGTAAACCCATCTAGAAACTAAAGTCTTCGTCAATATGAGAAACGTGAAGCTCACCCACTTTTTCTTTTTTCCATTAATGGTGCGACTCTCACATGATTTGAGAGCATTTCCTTCCATATCATATCATCTTGTGTTTGCTTTTACCCCACACAATTGCTCTGTCACACTTTTGCCTGGAGGAGGGAAGCCTCTTTCTATAGACCCTTTTTTTTTTTTATATATATATTAGAGGTAATTTGTGTCTGAAAATACAGTGTAATATAAATATTTTTTATAGAAATTTTGGTGGCCGACAAATAAATTTATTTGAGACCGTTAGATAAACTTATTAAAGACAGTCATGTTTCGTGGCCGTTAAATGAATTTATTTGAGAATGTCAAATAAACTTATTAAACACTCTAGTATAATATTTTATAGATATAGCAACGTTGGTCAGGTGTGTAACGGTATATTTTTCAAAGCTAGGTGGAAAACTGCCTAAGACTCTTAAGGAATTACAATCACATCAGGATGTTTTTGAACCCACCACCATAGCAGGTTGTTTGTAAAACGTAGCAACAGGGTTTTCTTTCTCTGCATGTACTACACGCAATGCACCATCTAAATTAGTTTTTTTTTTTTTTTTTAATCTTTTCTGTTTGGACTCCTCAGAGAACATTGGAAAAATAGTTGTGTCCATATCTTAGCATTTACATACGATCAATACTACACAAACTTAAAAAATTAATTTAGAAATTTGATATTTTCCTTTTCCCACGTTGATCAAACGTTCTTTCTGATTTTTTGGTATGTAGTGCTCAAAATTCCACATGGTCTAGGTGGCCAGTATTTGCCTAAGCTTTTTCTTACCTTTTGACCCATTGATGTCACTTTTCCATAGAAATTATCAAGAATGATTCCTGAGGAAATTAAAGAAGTGGGTTGTCCAGTTATTTCATTCTTCAACAACTCCTCCTAATTGGTCTTCTATCCTTCAACTATTTTTTCCAACTGGTCTTGGCAATTATTATAATCATTTTCAGTGTGAAAGGAAGTCCGTCATTCAACCTTGTTGAACATGGACTCTCATGACCTAGACTGCTGAATTCTAAATGATGAGAAGTTTCATTGTGGAAAAAGAAGTATTCTACAAGGAAAAAAAAATTTCTCTACAAATTGTAATTTCTAGTTAATCAAACAAAGGAAAAGTTGGTTTTTTTTTTTCATTTCCATGCATTTTCTAATATTTGGACGCTAACCAAACGAAGCCGAAGAGAAAGAGAGNTATATATATATTAGAGGTAATTTGTGTCTGAAAATACAGTGTAATATAAATATTTTTTATAGAAATTTTGGTGGCCGACAAATAAATTTATTTGAGACCGTTAGATAAACTTATTAAAGACAGTCATGTTTCGTGGCCGTTAAATAAATTTATTTGAGAATGTCAAATAAACTTATTAAACACTCTAATATAATATTTTATAGATATAGCAACGTTGGTCAGGTGTGTAACGGTATATTTTTCAAAGCTAGGTGGAAAACTGCCTAAGACTCTTAAGGAATTACAATCACATCAGGATGTTTTTGAACCCACCACCATAGCAGGTTGTTTGTAAAACGTAGCAACAGGGTTTTCTTTCTCTGCATGTACTACACGCAATGCACCATCTAAATTAGTTTTTTTTTTTTTTTTTAATCTTTTCTGTTTGGACTCCTCAGAGAACATTGGAAAAATAGTTGTGTCCATATCTTAGCATTTACATACGATCAATACTACACAAACTTAAAAAATTAATTTAGAAATTTGATATTTTCCTTTTCCCACGTTGATCAAACGTTCTTTCTGATTTTTTGGTATGTAGTGCTCAAAATTCCACATGGTCTAGGTGGCCAGTATTTGCCTAAGCTTTTTCTTACCTTTTGACCCATTGATGTCACTTTTCCATAGAAATTATCAAGAATGATTCCTGAGGAAATTAAAGAAGTGGGTTGTCCAGTTATTTCATTCTTCAACAACTCCTCCTAATTGGTCTTCTATCCTTCAACTATTTTTTCCAACTGGTCTTGGCAATTATTATAATCATTTTCAGTGTGAAAGGAAGTCCGTCATTCAACCTTGTTGAACATGGACTCTCATGACCTAGACTGCTGAATTCTAAATGATGAGAAGTTTCATTGTGGAAAAAGAAGTATTCTACAAGGAAAAAAAAATTTCTCTACAAATTGTAATTTCTAGTTAATCAAACAAAGGAAAAGTTGGTTTTTTTTTTTCATTTCCATGCATTTTCTAATGTTTGGACGCTAACCAAACGAAGCCGAAGAGAAAGAGAGAGGCCTATAGCACTATATATATGGGGAGGGTAAGTGGGTTAAAATGCAGGGGCTAGGGCAAGACAGCTGGGAGTTGAGGGAGCCTTGTCGCAGGAGAAATGGCACCTGCTGTGATTTTGTAGCAAGTGCCATTCTCCTGTGACAAGATTCCCTACACCTTCTTTAATTAGTTTCATACTTAGCATAATGATTATATTTATAGGGTAACCATATTACGTTTATGTGTAGGAGAGAAGGGGGGGGGGTAGTTTTCCCAAACATTCTTAGAAACTTGTATTCTGTGTTCTTCTGTTGATCTAAAGAAACTTCCGTACTATCTTCCTCACTAGACAAACTTTATATGGTCTTCTTAGAAACCTGTATTCTGTTTTCTTCTGTTGCTCTAATGAAACTTTCGTACTATCTTCCTCACTAGACAAACTTTACATGGTCGTAAGCATTTGCAAATGCATTATGTTCCAAGAGACAGGAATTATGTTCTACTGATATGCTTTGATTTCTTTGTAGAAGAATCAAAGATTCACGGAGAAAGAGAATAATACATTTCTCTCTCTCTCACACCCCCACACAAACATATACATGCAGTCATGCACACCCACAGGCACAAGTTTTATATATATATGTGGGTAATGGGTATTTAACAAAGATTGAGAAGTCATACGAAGGTGGTAGAATCCAGCGTAGGATAACTATAGTGAAGAAGAAGGAAAAGAGGTTATGGCGGGCTCCTGTCGCAGGAGAGATGACATCAAGACCTAGTGCATGCAATATGGCCATTGGTGTCATCTTTCTGCGACAGGAATTCTTCTAACCTCTAAATATATAGCGCAATGTTCATCACTGGTTCTCTCTCTCTCTCTCACACACACACACACACAGACACCACTCACCCATAGCTACTGTTCAGAATAATGCTTCGAATGTTCACTGCTGGTTACCTCTTATGTTGGACCAAATCGATGTAAGTTTAGTCGATCAAAACACAATACTAGTGCAGATTTACACGGACTCTACTCAGAAGCCAGTGCAACTTTTTATCTAAGCAGAGACAGAAAGCGACTCGAACAAAGAAGTAAGAACTATTAAAGGTATCGAATTTCTTTATCATGACCGGAGCTATCAACCACACTGTCATCTCTTCAAATCCTGTCCTTTCCTTTGCTACTAAGAAAGTAAGCAACTTCTCCTAGAATTGGACCTTGAGTCGAATTGATGGTGTCATGATAATTTTCGTTTTACGCAGCTGTGTTTGCTGTTTCAATTAAGAGGTTCAACTCAACAGGATATTTATTGAGTTGCATCCATTTTGCCTTCTGAAACAAGGAAACAGTTGGTGGCCTTAAGTCAAATGAAACAATGCCAACTGATTTTGATTCTGAATTGTTCTCATGTTTCAAGTTAATCTCTTCTGTATCCACATGTTGATTTGCAACTGGAGTCTCTTTTGCCAAATTGATTATGAATATTTTGAATTTCGATTAAGATCATGTTCAAATTTTTGAATCACCTGTGGTGGGTGGGGTGACACTGGGGATGCTTGCTTACTATTCAATTTGTCTCTGATCCAGTTTTATAAGTATATATATATATATATATACTCAAGGATGCTGGATACAGAAGACTCAATGACACAACGAGCTTACAAACTGAATTTTGGGCAATTCTGAGAGGGCTTGAACTTATACAAAGAAAGGGCTTCAGGAATTTCATTGTGGAGACTGACTCTTTGGAGGCGGCAAGAACCCTGACTCTGAACTTGAATGATTCACATCATAATAGACTACTGGTGGCAAGATGCAAACCATTAATGAATGAGAATCACATTCCTATCATCTATTCATCCAGGCAAGGCAACCAATGAGCGGACACTTTGGCAAATCTTGGAGTGCAGCAATCGAAACCATTAATGGAGCTCGATTCTCCTCCCATCCATGGAGGCAGCCTGTTGGCTGATTCGGCTAACGTTTCGTTTTCTAGGAAGTCTATGTAATTTTATTTGACTTTAACTTTAACTTTTCTAGGAAGTCTATGCAATTTTATACACAGTATCAACACCTTGTTGAGGGAGTCCCAAATATTATGAAAGAAGAAGACTTATTGACTCCATGCCATAAGATATTTCAGGTCCCTCAGAAATCTCAATGGTCATGTTTTCCAAAAGAAAAATGTTAAATAAATTAAAAAAATTAATTTAAAAACTAGACTTAAAATGAATCACTATTATTCAATAGATAGTGAATTTCGATAAATATTGAAATTCAATTAAATTAATGATAAATATAATAATTATATCATCAAATTAAATTTTTAAAACTATGTTGCATTGTTCGGCTCAAAAAGTTTATTTCCGGTTGTTATATAAATTATTGCGGCTTCAGAGGAGTCAAAGCCCTAACAAAATATGGAGAAGAGAAAACAACTGTGGGCCTGCCTGGCAACTCCACCAAATAGAGGCCCTTCTCAAGACTATGTGTGTGTGGGTGGGTTAAAGTTAAGTTAAACTTGGGGGGGCTGCATGTGTTTCTTTCATACATCGTTGTCATTGGGTTGCTGTGGTGTGGGGCCGATGCCGTGCAACACAAGGTGTGAGAATGAGACACATAAGAACATCTCAGACGTACCTACTTATTGGTTCCCTGCCACAGATTAAGAAATTTTAAGAATACTTTTTTCTCTCTCTCTTCTCAATTCCTCTTGTCTTCTGTCTTTTCTCCTTCTCTCTCTTTGCCATCTGTCTTTGTATCTTCATCTCCCTTTTTTTTTTTTTTTCTCTTCTCTATATCTCTACCTTTTCTACTTCATTCAAAACTCTCTTTCTTTGTAATGCATTCAAACTCTAACACACTTCAATCACAATTTTTGGAGTCATAAATATTTTGGGTGACAAAATTACAATAATCATGACCATCAATTTGAAATCACATTCACAATCGTCAGAGTTGAAATAGCTTTGTTCGATTGTCATAGCCACGACCATTGACTCGCACAATGAATATGGACATCAATTTAACATTACCAAGTTTAAAGTTAATCAGGCTAAACACGCTGAATTAAATGCTTTGATCGAAATTGATATGTAAGCAACGTGAATGAATCCAATACGACAGAAAAACAACTGCACAATAAAAAAATACATCATGTAAACCAATTTAGATACACTCCACACACAACTCGACATATGAGCCATACATGATACATAAAAGTATATATGGAGGTGGGGGTGGGGAGAGTGTCTCTTCAGCCTCCCGGATGGTTGGCTGTCTTCCACAGGCTGCATTAAGATCATCACAAATAACCTCATATAAATGAGAATAATGAAGAACTAATCATGCCCGCAAGAATAATGATTTCTGGGTAACTGAAAAATCAGATATTAAGAATTGCCACTGAAAATTCAGCTCACTTGTCACTCTTGCGGATGGGAAAACAAAAAATCAGATGGATGATGAATCCACAACAAAATAATGACCTGAGCAGACACAGATGGATAAAAAAAAAAAAACCATATTTCGATTGGAATAAATCGGATCCCACATACAACATTAAAAGAACTGATTGCACAATAATTTTGTATATAACGTCATTTAATAGATTTCTCATCTCTCCTCTGCCGAACATTCACCTTGCCGAAGTGGTCCCATCAGCACATAGCTTTGGTGCAGAAATGGGAGGATCTGGTCATCATAGTGAAAAGAGGTAAAAGATGGCTAAATAGGCAGAGTACCACAACTCATCCCTTTCCTCTAAGTCCACCTCACACCTGCAAGTCCCTAATCCTGCAGGATTGTGTAAGCTCTGAGCATTCTTTACTATTACAGTATCGTGCCATTGTCCCTTTCCCCAATGAATGAACCCTATTTCGGAAAACTTGCTACTGAAACAGGTTTTTGCTAGATGCACTGCCTTGGTCGGAAATTATCATTTGACAAGAGAGAGCTAATGAGATTTTCCAGCCTCTTGGCCCCAGCAGTAGGCCTGGGGATGGTGACATTACCCACAACAGAGCATGGATCAGAGCCATTTTCCTGGCTCCCTATGCACCACCCACCAGGAACAAGCATGTCTTGACCTCGAAATAATAGTTCAGAATCAATTTTGTCAAGCACAGGATCATCTTGGTGGAACTTCCTTGCAAATGGGGCATTACTGTTGACCATCCTTTCCATGTCCTCAAGGGTGAGATAATGGGGATGCTGCTTTGGGGGGTTGTCCCATGATATGAAGTGGAGGTCGCTGTTGACTGTTGTATTGCGGAACTCCTGAGCATTACAGACAACGGTGTGGAAATAGCCTTCTGGGGAGGAGATAAAATTTGAATAGTACATAAGGACTGTCCGAGGTAAGTTGTCCCATCCCCATATACAGAAGTCGATGAAAGGCCGAGAAAGTACCATCCAAGCAGATCCTATAACAAAAGGCACGAAGTAGGTTTCAGTAAACATGTATTGGTGCAATGAACAATACCTTCAACTGGTGCAAAGTATGGATAAATTTTGATCATTTTTATAAGGACGGATCATTTACAGTAATAATTTTCCAGAATGTTTTCTTTACAACAAAAGCAAAAATGTTGGTGGTGGTATTGAGCAACAAGATAAAGAAAACAACGATATAACAATTCTATGGAACTGAACATATCAAATGCTTAGTGTTTTGTGTGTCTCAGACAAATAGGCCACTAACCAAAACAGGGAAATAAAATGGGAAAACTATCAGAAGAGGGAAAGTTCAACAGAAGAGGAACAAAAACAAAGATAATAACAGGGGAAGTAAATCCCCTTTCAAACAGCCTACACAAAACTTTATTGTTTCAAGTCGACCATTTGTAGCCGCTAGAGCTTTATTTAGAGCTCAAGATGAGCTACAGAAAGATTGTCACAGAGGAAACTATATTCTTTCCAAGTAAAATCTTCATTCTTTGCCCTTAATTTTTTGCTAAACCCCACTAGACGCCCAGAAGTCCAGCTAAATCAAATTATTTTGTGGCTTCTGCATCTCTTTGATGCCCTCCCCTTTTAACATTTATGAATTTTCATATACCAACAAGAAAGGGCATTAAGAGATACTTTACATTTGTATCCCTCCACTACAGGTCTATTTCTTACCATTTGTAGCATATCTTACTTGACTTGATCTATCTTATCCAAGAGAAGGGGGTAGAGAAAATACAAGGATGATGGGAGCGTCCTCGCCACCATCACCTAAAACCCCGTATAGTAAGGGAGTATTAGGCACATGATTTATGCATAAAATAATTGTACAGATTATCAGTCAGCTATTTTTTANGGGTAGAGAAAATACAAGGATGATGGGAGCGTCCTCGCCACCATCACCTAAAACCCTGTATAGTAAGGGAGTATTAGGCACATGATTTATGCATAAAATAATTGTACAGATTATCAGTCAGCTATTTTTTAGAAGTTCCATGAAGAAATAAATGTAAGATTCTTAAGTTAGACTTAAATTTTAACACCAGTATGAAGGAGTCCTTAATAGGTTTTACTACACTGACAAAACATATTAATGAAGTTTAATAAATTCGAGGAAACAAAATAAATTCCATTACAAATGATTATTTAGATTCCAACAAGACAGATTGGACTCGATTACTATTTAAACCACATGGGATAACTTGGTTCCATGAGATCTCCACCTTACAAATATAATCAAACTAAAATAACTAATCAGGGCAGTAAATTTCATGAAATATGCATCAAAAAATTGCAAGGCTAGACATTTGAGCGCAGAAACTGAAGACACACAATCATAAACAATTGAACAGGAGAACAAATACGAAAAAATAGTAAATCCAAAAGGAAAAATATGAAGTCCCAAAGTAATAGCTGAATAACTAAATGAAGCTCAATTGTACCTGTAAAGAGCTTGAAGGCTGTCGGCACACTTCTTCGCTGTGTAATCCAGAAAACATCAGATTTCGTAGTCATATACAACCCTGGATCAATAATGATTGGTTTTGCCCTTTGAAACCTACATAAATAGAAGCACACAATCGATTACAATAATTCCCTACCCAAAATTGCAATCAAGGAAATTTCTAAAGCAAAAAAAAAATAAAAATTACTTACTCTTTCCATCCAATGTCACTAGTATGATCAATGAAATTAAGATCCCGCGGCAAGTATGAGAACGTATGAAGCAGATCTAATCAACCAAAACACATTAACCAATCGATCAATTCATCAATGAATGAACACCAAGTCAATCAAACCAGACATAAATTCTACAATTACAGAACCAAATTGAAGACCCACTTACCATCTTGAGTGACGAGTGGATAATCCGAGGCACTGAGATTGATAAACCAATCCCAATCCCCACCTTCCTTCAACAAGATCGCGGCAGCGTGGAGGGTATTCGCCACCATTGTCGGCCCACGATACGTCACAAGATTCGCCTTGGTGATCATCCTCACATTACCAAATCTCACAAACACGGGATGGTTTTTCACAAAATTCTGCAGATCAATTCGCTCTTCTGGGGAAGATTCAGCATCCAAATGCACGACATAGCAATTGTTTGGGTGGTAAAGGGCTTGGAGTGTGCGTTTGAGCATGTTTCCATCGCCATTGGAACCGGAGATGAGGTAGGCAAAGCGGGGTGGTGGGGGTTCGGTGGAGATGGGAATTGGGTGGAGCTTGGATTCGACGAACACGGAAGAGGAAGAAGTGGCGTAGCGGTAGAGAGGGATGAGAGGAGTGCCGTCAGGGGAAGTTAGGGTTGCGAGAAACAGAAGGAAGAGAGAGAAGATGGAGCCAATGACCAGTGGGAAGATCCATTTGCGTTCCATTGTTTGTGGGTGTTTTAGGTGCATGTAATAGCTCTTTAGCTTCTTCATCTCATCCAACAAACAAATCTTACCCACTTTCTGTTTCTCTGTCCGTCTTTCAAAATGCCTACAAGAAGCTGAATCGAAAGTCTGTTTGGGAAGAAAGAAAGTTCAAAGAACTGATCTAGGAAAATGAGGGAAAATGGGGGTAAAGGCAATGGTAAGTGGAATGAATTTAGAGCTCCTCCGTTTGTAATTCGTCTTCTTCTCTCTCTGTAATCTCTAATCTGTGAAATCTTGTTAGGGTGTTATTATATATAATCTCTCTCTACAGCGGTGGAGTGTTGTTGGGTGTTTGCAGTAGTAGTTGTACGTGTCTTAGAGGGGACGACTTGTTTTAATCTCTCTGAATATTGGAACTCGGTAGTTGGAATTTGGGATGATTCACTGAAAAAAAAAATACAATAAAAATAAAAAGAATATGAATATCTAACGGTTAAAATTAATTTAATTTTTATTTATTTTAATTTAATAAATACAAAATTTATCCCAAATTTTTTTTTTTTGCTAAAAAACATTATATTTTTTACGCGACCTCAATGTGTAACAATTCAATCAACACAATCTCCAATATTAAACCACTTCATTAATTCATACTTATTTCTTTCTTTTCTCTTNTTTTTTTTTTTTGCTAAAAAACATTATATTTTTTACGCGACCTCAATGTGTAATAATTCAATCAACACAATCTCCAATATTAAACCACTTCATTAATTCATACTTATTTCTTTCTTTTCTCATCTATTTTTCTCGTTTTCTCATTTTTTATTTAATTTTAAATTATGTAATTAAAAACTAAATAAATTATTATTTAAAATATAAATATTATACAATAAATACTTAATTTTTAAAATTATAAAGTATATTCAAACACAAAATTATTACTAGTATAGTCTTTAAAAATGTTGAGCCGCACTTGCTTAGTAAGTGTTGGTCCATCTTGACGTCTGGTCTAGATTACAATTTTACCCACTGGGAGGGGTGAAGTTCATTATTAGAACTAATTACAGGGAAAATAAAATTTATGAGGAGTTGAAAATGGAAGGAAATATAAGTTTGACCCAACGCAATTCCTCTAACTAGGACTAGACTTATTAAACAATTTCAGGCTTCATTATGATTTGATTAATGTCTGTTATTTAATTCTTTAAATTGTCACTAATTTGAACAAAAAGCAAAAGATTGACTTTCCACTCGATTTAGTTTTTAGTTCACATGATCACCAAAGTTTATTAGTGTTAACCAAAGGAAAATTAAATGAACATTAAAAATAACTCAAGCTCATATGAACATGTATTTGTACTAAAAGCACACATAGTTATTATTATTGCGCTCGATTTTTAAAAATGATCCCTTCACTTCACCAGACGCGAGTCATCCTGGACATGAAAACCAATGATCAATTAATTAAATGAACTCGACAGAACTATTTGACAGTTAAGGGAGGAAAGCAAAAGATTGACTTGACTAAGTGAGCGAGTGGTTAGATAGTCCGTTTCAAGAGAGTCAAATTTCGTCATTTGCCAAAACCCTCATGAATATGTACGCATTAGACTTTTACGATACTGATACTGCAATGATCGCTTGATAATCGAGGTGGCTGTTTTAAGTCGGNGACTTTTACGATATTGATACTGCAATGATCGCTTGGTGGCTGTTTTAAGTCCGATGAAAGAGGTGAGTCCATACAAGTGAATTGGGGATTCATGTGAGTGAAAAACTCCTTCCATGTCTCAGTGAAAAAAAAAAAACTATCCTTTAATTTTGTGTATTCTAACAGAAACATCTCTCTAACTAATTACAGGAAATTCCCTCTAACTTTTCAACAATAATATAGAAGCCACATAACAATACGTGTTCTGCTAATAAATATCCTTCCCACACTGCACAATGTCAATAATGTTTTAAAATCTTAGTTTCGACATGAATAATTTACCTTTGATCTGACACAAACACTTCTAATCGTTAGATGGAACAAAAAATAGTAATGTTGTAAAACATAATCACTAGTTTTTATTAGTACCTAATAAATATTGCCTTCAACACTCACTAGGCACCCAAATGTGGGTCCCAATCTTTTAAGGTCACTCACCAGCTCACCAACCCAACCAAACCTGTAAAATGATCTCAAACCATCTTGTAATTTTTTTCTCTTAATAATAATAATTAATAAAAAAAATTATAATATTTCCTTTTTGGGGATATGGTATTTTTATACATCCTAAATGATTAGTTGATAGAGGTACGAAAGCATTTATAGTCCTCAACAATTATTGAATGGAGAGTTTAATTTTTGTAAGAGCAAAATCCACTGCGGGTCCCAATTAAACAATACCATCCAACTCAGAGAATCATTATATATTAAAAAGGGCAACTTGTCCACTTCTTGATCATAGTAAATATTAGTAATCCCCAATAAAACTGTTTAGGAATTGGCATCATCTTTTTTGAGTAAATTTCATAATTACCCCAAAACTATGACCTTTATTTTAAAATGATCCTTAAAATTTCATTTGTCTCAATTTATCTCTTTTAGTTTCAATTAACACTTTCAATTAATTTTAGAGTTAAATGACACGGATTCAAATATGTGAAATGCATGTGGGTCTTAGTTGGGGGTTTGAATCTATGTATCTTAAATTAATTGGAAGGTGTCAATTGAAACTAATTACATAGTTGAAGGGGGTAAATTGGAACAAACAAAATTTAAAGACACATTTTAAAACAAAGACCATAGTCTAAGGGGCATATATGAAGTTTACCTTATATAATAACATATCTCAATTCAAGTTCAATGAATGAGAGATACACGGAAAATTGAGGCCATGTTTCGTAATTGACCTTATCTCTATTTTTGTGATTTTATTTTTAATTTTTGTCAAAAATAAAAACAAAAATATTTTGCGTAACTGTTTTTGATTTTATTTTGTTTTCGTTATATTGGAGACAAAGACAAAAAAATAAGAACAAAAAATTTTTGTTCCAAGAAACACGCGAAACAGAAACAGGCGCTAAAAGGGATTAATGAGATCCGGATTTCGAACTCCCTTAGCAACAAAATACTTTTTTTTTTCGTGAACCTATTTAAACCCACCCATCTCTCTCTCCTGTCCATCGCTGCCTCACTCTCTCCATTTTCTCACCTTCACCGACCATATCTCCTCCTCTCTCTCACCGACGGCAGGTAAGCCCCTTCTCTTTCTCTCTGTTTCTCGCTCTCTCATCTAATCTCCTCGCTTTCTCTCTATATATATACACATAGCTCCGTGTATATATATGTATATATACACAGATCTGTGCATATATGTGCACAGATCTATGTGTGTGTGTTTTGTGTGCTGGATGTGTGTGTGTGTGTGTTATGTGTGTTGGGTGTGTGTGCGTTGTGTTCTATGGGTGTTGTGTTTGTGATTTAATTGAGATTGAGGTTAGGAAAGTAGCTCATTGCTTTCGATTTGTTGAAGTATTGGATTTTTGCTTGTATATTTATCTTTTGAGTTATTTATTATTCGAACATTCTCTTATTTCAATGTTACATGAACTGTTTAACACGGATTAAATTTATACAAAAAATTGACAATCAACCATTTTCTTATTAATTGTATGTCAAACCATTGCAGACAAAGATATAATAATCTTCGAACAATTTTGGTAATTGCACAGGTGAAGGCTTCCTGCATATTATTTCATGATACCTTTTTTTTTTCTTTTTTTTTTTTTGTATTTTGGTGATTTAAAAAGCTTCATCAATTGATTTGGTCATAGATGTTTTTTTGTATGTATTATGATGTTTCACATGTTCATATCATGGAAATTGTTTGAATTATTAGAATATCCCAAGAGAGAAACGGTTGGTTGTTAATGCTCTAATGATTACTGATCAATGCCCAAGAATGTTATTATTGAACACCCCATTATTCCTTGATTGCGCATACCAACAGAAGTTGGGCAAGAATCAACTAACTGAACTTTGTCACCATCAGCTATGCATTTGTTGAAGTAGCTTCATTAGGTATGTTTCAGTTTTTAGTCAAAGTAACCGGTTGCTATTGTCCAAGTACAATCGTGAAATAGATGTTCTAAAACTGCTTTTTTCTCTCCCCAAGAAGGGCAGAGTTTTGGGTCAGTTTCCTCTTCCACATATTACATTAGGATGTTATGTTAATCTTCAATTAAACATTTGCAACTGAGGTTGTGCTTTATGTTGCAAACAAAAAGACAGAAGTGTTCATTTTGTGTGGAATGCTGGGGGGAGAGTGTATTAAGTGGAAGGGCTATTTCTGCTATGCTGAGGCTCAACCTTAACACTTGTTGTAGCCTATCCACTCACAGTATATTCTTGAGGTAGTTTTTGCCCATCTAAATATTTTCTTGGATGCCTGCAAGCAGTTCTAAGTTAAGGCATGCCCACATCCTTGGGTGGTGTTCTTTTTGCAGCTTAGGTTGTCCAATTTCAACTAGGGTGTGACACAATTTTAGGTGTCTCCAATTTTTTTAGAGTAATAGCTTAAATTTGTATGTTTAAGCAATGTACTAGCTTTATCTAAATTGAAGAAAGTTAACATTGTATTCATGAAATAAAATCTTGTGTAATTTATTCAAAGCTTCAATATATTCGAAAAATTAATGAAATTTCATTTATACCTCAGTAGCTACGACCTCAATTCTCATGTAGGGGGTGGGTTTTGGTGTAGAATTAACTGCATGGGGGTGGTTTTTGGTGAGGAAAGAATTGCAAGGGGTGGAAGATATGTTTCTAAAGGCTGGATAGTTGGTCTGTGGAAGATAGATGTTTGGTTTAAATCCTTTTGAAGGATTAAAGCCAACTATCGCATCTAGAAGAGGATTGTTAACAGGAACTGCTCTGTTGTTGANTTTAAATCCTTTTGAAGGATTAAAGCCAACTATCGCATCTAGAAGATGATTGTTAACAGGAACTGCTCTGTTGTTGATCTATTGCTGCTTGGGATCTATCAAACTGTGATGTTGTCTGGGTGGTGTTACAGTGCTGCTGCTTGAGCTGGTTTTTGGACAACTTGATGAAGGAGGATTGGAGGAGGCCATAACAACAGTATTATTTATTCTTTGTAATTAGACTATCGGTTGTAGTATAACAAAATTCTGTTAGGAAACAAAAAATATGTTTTCTTAACATTTTTCTATTTTTTCTGTTAAACAAATTTTCTTCTTTTAGTTTGATTATGTTAAACAGATTTTCTGGCTGTTTGTGATCAAAGGCAGGGAATTGGATGATGCAAATGTTGGATCATCCCAAGTTAGTCATTGCAAAAGGAGGTGGAGGGTTTTTAGAGTAAATGGTGTTCTGCCACTTTAATGGTTCAGTTAAGGGGCAAATTGCATGAATCTGTCAGTTGCTGCATATCTGATTGTCTGTCTCTGCAATCAATCTGGGCTGGAACTGTTCTTATCTGTATCTGAGATTGATGCTACNTCAGTTAAGGGGCAAATTGCATGAATCTGTCAGTTGCTGCATATCTGATTGTCTGTTTCTGCAATCAATCTGGGCTGGAACTGTTCTTATCTGTATCTGAGATTGATGCTACTAGTCTCAATGAGTTACTAGCAGTTGGAATTGAAGAGTGTGCAGTTGATTAAATCTGCATCAGGACCTGTTTGCTATGGAAGAGGGTGTTGTCTGTTGTAAAGAGCTAGGAGTTGAACTGTGAAGATTAGAAGGTGCAAAAATGTAGTTAAAAATGGTTTTAATCATCTTGAAGGATTAAAGCCATTTTTTGAATTTTTTTTAAAACAGATTGTTTTTTGCTTCTTAAAATTACTTCTTTATCAATAAAATTTTCTTTTTATTTAAAAAAAAAATGTTCTTCCATGTTCCGGATCCCCAGTTGCATTCTAAGATAGAGTATTATTTCAGCAGTGACAATTTAATTAAAGATACATTTTTGCGGGAAGACATGAATGATCAAGGCTGGATTCCAATTAAATTAATAGCAGGCTTCAAGAAAGTGATGAATTTAATTTTTTAAGGTAGTAGCATGAAATCGTTGGGATATATATGTCTTGTTGAGGAATTGTTTTTTTTTTTTTTTTCGTGTTTTATGATTATTCATTGTGGCTTGGTTGGTTGGTGTTTCTAAAAAAAAATAAAATAAAGCATATTTAAGATAAAACGTGAAGTAATTACAAAACATGTTTTTTATTTTTTATTATTATAATTTGATAGACAAAAATGACATCCAAACATGTTTTCTAATTCATTATTTATCACAAAACAGAGACAAAAATTGTCTTTGTTTTTTATTGTTTTGAAGACACAAAAACGACCCCCAAATGATTTTATCTTTTTTTAATGGTGCTGACAGAGAGGATTACAGTTGACAATGATGGTTTATTGAAGAGAGAAGGTTAACTGTTTGAACAATGTTATTGAGACATAATTTGAGTACATAATGAATTGTCATCAATAATATGATAATGAATTTATTAATGCTACAATGAGACTCATCATTAAATACATTTCGCTATCATTTTATTGATGACAACTCATTATATTCCCAAATTATGTCTCAATAGCATTAGTGTAACTATTGCTGTTTGCCCAAGCTAAGCGATTGATTTCAAATCTCAACCAGAGATTAGAGATATATATATACAATTTGATTCCTGAATGTAGCTCTCCAACTCGGATAGCCATCAACCAAACCAAATAAATCAGCTTAGCTACTGGCCTAACTCAATCAACAAAGAGATTGACAGACCCAAGGATAGATTTTCGCACGCCCGTGATAGATCTAAATAAAGTACTCTTTATTGAGTTGATATATTTTTNAGATTTTCGCACGCCCGTGATAGATCTAAATAAAGTACTCTTTATTGAGTTGATATATTTTTGGACATAATGAGTTGCAGTTGAAAAATCTTAAAGGTTCAATACTTTCCATATTTTTTAGAAGTCAATCATTTTTGTTCTTTAGATTACATGTCTTTAAATTAGTTTAAATTATGATGACCGACTAAAAACTCGAGGAAGTAATCGATACAACCCTAGATATTCTGTAGTTAAAAAAAAAATTGCAAACATATCTCATAAAAGAAACTTCTAACCTAATTTAAAGTGTTCGACCTTTGAATAATTATTGATGATGCACAAATTAAATTTATACACCACATGTCAGATGAGCAGTAATAAATGCTGTAATTAAGATAGAGATGGAAAAGACTAGGATTTATAGTGGTTCGATCAACGTGACCTACGTCCATTTTGAATGGCTAGAGTTACAGAATATTTTATTACTTCAAGAGTCTAGGAAGAGCAGAGAGTTACAAGCTATCAGAGGGAGAGGAGAGTTGTGCTCAACTGAGTGTGATCANTTACAGAATATTTTATTACTTCAAGAGTCTAGGAAGAGCAGAGAGTTACAAGCTATCAGAGGGAGAGGAGAGTTGTGCTCAACTGAGTGTGATCAGCCCCCCAAGTATTAGTGAGGCTTACAATTTATAGTCGTCTCTTAATAGATTGGGGCAACTTAATAATAATTAAATAACTAATCTGGTAGAGCTAGCGACCTCTTTTCAATGGATGAGGTAGATACCGTATTCTCCATAAAATTCAGTAAAAGAATGAGGTGGTGGTTGACTTCTTTTAAGACTGGCGTGAATAAGACTTTTGGGATAACCTTACTCCAGGGTGACTTGGATGAGACTCTTTGGATGACTCTTACTCCAAAGTGGTTAAAAAGAAACTCTTGAATGATCTTTANTCCAGGGTGACTTGGATGAGACTCTTTGGATGACTCTTACTCCAAAGTGGTTAAAAAGAAACTCTTGAATGATCTTTACTCCAAATTAATTAGGAAAAAACTCTTGGAAACTCTACTTACTTCTTTGACGAGCTTGACTAGGTGTGAAACTTTTGGACTAGATCTCTTGGAGTTTGACTTGTAATTTAAACTAGACTTACATCGTAGGTTAAGCCCTCGGGCTTGACCCATCAGTAGCAACAGATTGTACAGTTCTTGCTTGTCTGTGGTTTGTCTAATGATGATAAGAGCTCGTTCATGTCCACGCACCTTGTGGTCTAAGTATAACGCTTGGTGTTGCTTTCTACTGCTATAAGGCTGGAGGGGGAGGTGGATACGGCGATGTTGTTTTTGGGGAACGTGTAGGTGGAGTGGCCGGCATTGATGTTCTTCGCCAGCCATCTTTTTTGAGGAAGATGAACAGAGTACTGCGATGATGAAACAGCAGCTTCGTCAGAATTGGCATTTAAGGGGCAAATTCTTCCGAGAAAGTTCGAAGATGTCTAGGAGAATAGAATAAGGTATGGGGGACGATTTTTTGGTCCTAATGGCTTGAAAAAATTNTGTTTGTGACTTAAAGACACTTCGGAGCCAAAAATTTCTGCTCTTTATTGCTTGCTAGGAATTGTACGATGCCGCATTGATAAAATTGTTTACCTTGGTGTGGCACGGATCCAGAATTGGCATTTAAGGGGCAAATTCTTCCGAGAAAGTTCGAAGATGTCTAGGAGAATAGAATAAGGTATGGGGGACGATTTTTTGGTCCTAATGGCTTGAAAAAATTGTAATATAACTTAGTAAAGCTTATGCCATATTAAGAGATTTTCCAAATTTTATCGTATTCATATTCAAAAAAAAATATTTGGTAGTATATATACTCAAACTAGAATTTATGATAACTATCCGAGGTCGATGTGGAACTGCTAAGTCACAGCAACTAGCCATCAACATGTTCGTGTGCTTCTCTCTAAGTCTATTCATTTCAAATAATGTATCATAAACTTAAGACATCCAGCCAGATATCATATTCTCATTACATTTTGTTCTCTCTCATTCTTAAAAATGCATTTTGAGACACGATTATTAAAATCTCTTCTAAACCTACTACAAACAAACTTCACCTCATGGCATGATCATCCTCATTGTTAATGTCAATGAGCTATTTCTAGAAGTGCTTGGGTTACATATGGTCTAATTAAAGGGATGAAAAAGTAATTTGCCAGATATAACATCGATAATTGAAATACCATAAATTGTGGAATTAAAACAATTTCAAGAAGGGTGGAACAATAAAACAATTAGATACACCGCCGGTCTTAACATCTTCAATCATTGATTGTGTTGCATCCTTCAACGATGACTCCGAACTGAACACAAAAATTCATTCAAAGATATATTAGTCGTAACAAAACTACATGTAATTCCTACTCTAAATTGCATGTAGCATGAAAAACAAAATTAAACTTCTATAATAATATATACAAAACAAAAAACAAAAGTCCCGTCTAGGGTCAATCCGACCCAAGTTAAGACCCTAGGAGAAAATGTTAGATTAGATCCATGACAATATAATATAGTAATATAAATAACACGAAGTAATTATTCAAATATTAATATTATTTATTTAAAAATATTTTTCTTATTTTTGATATGCGAAAATACAAATTCAACTTTTACATTCAAGTTTTTGGTATATAATTCGATTAATTGAAGTTGAATTTGTAGACCAAAATATAATATAGTCTTCTATTAATTAAAAATATAAAGAAAAAGAATTAAAACTTGTTAATATAGTAAAATAATTTTTTAAATGATGAATGTTAATAGGATTTTGAATAGTAAGCAACTCCATCCGACTTTAATTTTTAACTATTTTGTGTTTGTTTGTTGTGTGTTGTAAAACAAAATAATTAAGTAAATACTCCGACACAGACAAAAAAGCCTCGAATTTAAGCTAAGATTTGGTTTATTGCCTCTTGATTAATTGTTTCTTGTAAATAAAATCTTTCACCTATTTATAGGCCTTTTGTCGTGTCTCTAAAATTGTCTACGCAACTATCTAGTTTTTTATATAAGAACATTTTAGGTTTCTTTTATACTTTTTCTTATATTCCTTATATATTATAGAATGTTTATTTGAAGAAAGTTTAAATAAGAAACTATTTTTAAGATTCTCTAGAATATTATTTCACTGGCTTTAAAAATTAAAGAACTCATCTTAAAGTTGTTTGAAATTTTCAAGAAGTTAGGACGTGACAAAAGTAAAACTTAACGTAAGATTTTGTGTATTAAGATAACTCATTTTTTTAATATTTACATAAAAAATAGATAAGACGAAAAAATAATACAGATAATAAAAAAAAGTATTCATTTAGTTGCATTGTATTAGAATTGGCTCAATCTATACCTTGTTCCATTTATAAACTTGCATAGTTGAATTTGTACTCTATATAATCCATGTTTAACAGATTTGTTTCTTATTTAGTCGGATTTATATTGACTTGTTTATTTGAGATACCTATCAAGTTCATTTGTTTATCACATGTATCTACTAATGTTTAACACAAACTAATTTTTCGTATTGATTTCTTATTAAGTTCGTATTTCATATTTAAAATTGTCTTAAAATTACAGGCCCTAATTTTTTTTTTAAGCAATTCTAAATTTTTTCGAGGGCCTCAAATATGTGTTAAATTGGGGCTAGTCTCATCGTTTCATTTTTTTTTTGCTTGAGAAAAAAAGGTTAAATTATAGTATAACTATATATGTTTTCATATTATCCTTCAATTATCATGTTTTTCATATTAATCTCTAATTATAATTATTAATTTTATACTATCCTAATTACAAATTAATATCTTACTTTCCCCTAAACTACGTAATTTTATTTGACTATATTCAAAAATGTAACAACTCATTGATATTTTTGGTCCAAACTACTACAACATTTGACCTTTTATTTTTTTTTAATAATATGTATTCAATTCAAATAGCTAGGTGATGGTATAACATGGAAAACTAAATAATAATAATAATAATAATAAAGGAGATAAGATGAACTCGGGAATTTTACTTAATTTAAATATGAAATTATTTGTCCCTCTGTTTACTTCTATAATAATAATAATAATAAATCCCATCTAGAGGCGGCCCGACCCAACTTCGGCCTGAGTGAAAATGTTAGATCAGTTCTTTGACAATATAATATAGTAATATAGCTAAGAAAAAATAATTATTCAAATATTAATATTATTTATTTTAAAATATTTTCTTTATTTTTGATATGCAAAAATACAAATTCAACTTTTGCATTCAAATTCTTTCGTATATAATTCGATTAATTGAAGTTGAATTTGTAGACCAAAATATAATATAATCTTCTATCAATTAAAAATATAGAGAAACAGAATTAAAACTTGTTAATATAGCAATATAATTTTTCAAATGACGAAAGTTAATAGGATTTTGAATAGTAAACAACTTCAACCCACTTTAATTTTTAACTATTTTGTGTCTGTTTATTGTGTGTTGTAAAAGAAAATAATTAAGTAAATACTCCGACATAGACAAAAAAGTCTCGAATTCAAGTTAAAACTTGGTTTCTTGCCTTTTGATTAATTGGTTCTTGTAAATGAAAACTTTCACTTATTTATGGGCCTTTCGTCTTACTATGGTGTCTCTAGAATCATATATGCAAATATCTGGCTTTTTAATATATATAAGAACATTTTAGGTTTCTTTTATAATTCTGCTTATATTCCTTATATATTTTAGAATGTTCTTTGAAGAAAGTTTAAATAAGAAACTATTTTTAGGATCCTCTAGAATATTATTTCAATGGGTTTTAAAATTAAAGAACTCATTTTAAGGTTGTTTGAAATTTTCAAGAAAATGGGACATGACAAAAGTCTCACTTTTTTTTTTGTTGGAAAGGGGAAAGGAGAAGAGAGACTTGAACCTTTGACCTCAAGAACGCAAAATTTTTACAAAACAAAGAGTACCATTAGATTAAAAGTCCATTGTTGCAAAAGTGTTACTTAACGGAAGATATTATGTCTNAGAAAGGAGAAGAGAGACTTGAACCTTTGACCTCAAGAACGCAAAATTTTTACAAAACAAAGAGTATCATTAGATTAAAAGTCCATTGTTGCAAAAGTGTTACTTAACGGAAGATATTATGTCTTAAGATAACTTATCTTTTAGTATTTAGATAAAAAATAGATAAGATGAAAAAAAAATAAAGATAATAAAAAAAGTATTCATTTAGTTGCTTCGTATCAGAATTGGTTCATTATACTCTTTTCCATTTATAAACTTGCATAGTTAAATTTGTACTATATATAAGTTGTGTATAACAGATTTATTTCTTATTTAATCAGATTTTTGTTAACCCATTTATTTGAGATACCTATCAAGTTCATTTGTTTATCATCTGTATTTACTAATGTTAAACACAAGTTCATTATTTTCGTATCGTTTTTTTATTGAGTTCGCACTTTGTACCTAAAATTGCTTTAAAATTAGAGACCTTAAATTATTTTAAGCGATTCTAAATTTTTTTTGAGGCCTCAAATATGTCTTAAATTGGGGCTAGACCCACCGTTTCTCGGTTTTTTTTTTTTTTTTGCATGAGAAAAAGGGTTAAATTATACTATAACTATATATGTTTTTGTATTCTCCTTCAATTGTCATATTTCGCATATTTAATCTATAATTATAGCTATTAATTTCATACTCTCCTAATTACAAATTAATATCTTATTTTTCCCTAAACTACGTAATTTTGTTTGACTTTATTAAAAAATATAAGGACTCATTGATATTTTTGGTCCCAACCACTACAGCATTTGACTTTTTTTTTTTTTTTTTTAATATGCATTCAATTGAAGTAGCTAGGTGACGGTATAATATGGAAAACTAAATAATAATAATAATAATAATAATAATAAAGGAGATAAAATGAACTTGGGGATTTTACTTAATTTAAAGATCAAATTATGTGACGGTCTGTTTGGTTATGAAGAAAAGAATGATGAAAATTGAAGTAAAAGAAAAGAAAAGGATAAAAAATATATTTTCATGCATATATTTGATTAACATGAAAAATTTTCTAGAAATTTTTTTAAAAAATTCATTCTATTGTTTGAAAGAAATAAAAGTTACAAGATTTTTTTTTAAATTGTCTAAATTTCTCTTAATTATATTAAATCAGTCTAAAGAAGAAAATAATATGTATTATAATTGAAAGTTAATTTTTTTTTTTAAAAAAGTAGCTTGTAACCTAATTATGAGATGAGCACAAAAGCTTTTGGGATAAATTATATGATTAATCAAATTCATACCAAGATTTTTTTAAATTAATAATCAATAAAATATTTTAAGATAAATAAAGATAAAATGAGAAGTTAATTATAAATCACAACTTTCTAATATTTTCTTATGTTTTTTACCCAAAAAAAACAATTGATTAGTTGTGAAAAAATTCAACACGAAAGAAAATTATTATTTTTATCGTTTTCCATGCTAACCAAAAACATTAAATTTTTTTAAAAAATTATCTTTCTTGAATTTTTTACAATTATCCCACTGAAAAAAGTACCGGCAAAAATAGAGAATATATACATACCTCGATTCACAGGCTTCTTCGGATTCAATGTAAGATTGTCTATCATCAGCAATTGTTTCAACAGCAGGCATTCCATCATAATCTCGAGAAATTCCTGATTCTGGTTTAAACCGAAATGCATGTGAATTTGCAACCCATTGAGCTTGATTGTCTGCCAAATTGTTCTGCATCATTTGATCTTCATAATAAGGTTCCATAACCAAGAAATTAGGTCTGCTACTACTACTACCCATAATATTATTCACTCAATTCAACATAAACACCATCATTCTCGTTTGTCAGAAAATCATTCATCGCAAATGGCATTTCATTGCCTGCAGAATAATGTTGAAAAACCGGCACGGCGTCTGTACCGGTCGGATTAAGGCCTAGTTGTAACTCCGACGACGGAGAAAAATGTGGACTGGAAGGGACTTGGGTGAAGCATTTTTCTCTGCAGATTGCGAGCTGTGCATGAACATATTGAAGCTCTTCAATGGCTTGACGCAACTGATAATGAAGCTGACGTATGATTCCACAGCACCCATGAACTGGAAACTTCTCTCGCATATTGGACTCATATATGATAGATTTCATAGCCTCCTCTTTTTGTTCATCATCATTCGATTGCCTTAGAATCTTCATGATGTTGCAGACACCATAAAGCCGGTGAGCGTTTTGGAACATCTTCGGGTGGTTAGCCGGAAAATATGGCGCCAAGGCACACTCTGGTGAGCATCTCCGGCGTTGATACTTACATGCAGCACAAGCTTGACTTGTGCCACCTTTTACTGTCATTTTTTCGACTCAAGATCTAGTTCTTAGAATGCAACCACCAGTGAGAGATTATCGTCATACTAGATATGGGAAATAGTAGCAGAATTAACACGAGCTGGTAGGATGAAAATGGTTCCCAATATAATGTTATTTTCTTCGATTTTTCTCAAGAACTTTTGTTTATGAGAGGAGACATAAGTATAATCATTGAATATTCAATATGATTTACTAATTCAACGATTAAATATGAAGTCTATTATCCAAATTGTTTAAAAAAAAAAGTAATCAATAAAATCTTGCTGTTCATCATCAGTTCACAACACGTAAGGTTTGTTAGGATCGGAAAGACTGAGTAAATATTTTGAAATTCCGATTCTAATGGAGGATTTGTTTGGGCTTTGAAGTAACTGATTAGTAGTAAAGTAGTACGGAAGCAATGTTGTGGGGATGAGCTAAGTTACCCAATCACAGTTGGCCACGGTGTATTGTGGGTTTGTTGAGAAGGGGTTTTTGGTCATTTTAATTGGTGTTTGTTTTTGGAAGATGACGAAAAAGCCCCCTTAAGTTATGATTGTGAAGTAGGTAAACACTTTATAAGGTGTGCGCTGAAGCCACAACACAAAGACTTGGACCGTTGCAGAGAAGCTTGGCTTGCACCAGTGGATAAAACGTTCCTCATCGTACCTTCGAATTACAACGGCTATATGAAAGCTGTTCGTCACACGCTAACGTTGACTTTTTTTTTTTTAATTTCTCAACTGACACTTATTTAGAATTAATAATTGTCCGTGCCTTCACGAAAAAAAAGATTAAAATTCTAATTTATCATACCACCATAATAATTAATACATATTCAATCATCAACACATATCCAACCACCAAAACATCAAGTTAATCCCTACTAATTTCAAGAAATTTATGCAGAATTTCCTTTAAAAATAGATATACAGAAAAATATAAACATGTCTACAAAACTTACAATCATCACTACATACCCAAACCACCAAAACAATCATCATTCCATACCCAAAATCATCATAATTATGTATAATTAGTTAACTTTACAAAAGACGGAATACAAAAAATACACACATGCACAAAATAAAGAAACAACTTCATATTCTTTACAACTTACACCAAGTATCCTTCAATGTATACCTGAAAATATTTGAAATATAAAAATTATCGAAATAAGTGAGTCAAAATAAAACAATTGTAAATCCGAAACATAAGACCTCTTACTTTTTTCGTTAGTTGGATTCAATATAATTAATTACATTACCCTGAAATGATTTAGATTGATATAAGTAAGAATTTAGAGAGTTTGTAACAAATTATCAATTTATTTAGGAAAAGATATGGAGGAATGTAGAGACTTACAATCAAATAAGATTTTCTTAGTATCATTTCAACAGACGGTTCATTTGTTTAATGATTTCAATCATAAATCTGTATGGTGACAATATAATGGTGTGTGAGTTTGATTTGCGAGTGTTTGATTGGTTACAGTTATGTGTTTGTGTTTGTGCATGTATTGTGTGTTGTGTGTCTACATGAGAAATAGAGAAATATAGAGTCTTAGTAAGAGAGACTTTCATACCTAAACAATTGTTTGGTCAGTGATGAGTTAGTCATCGTCAAAGGTGGACAGGTCGGTAATGGATTGCATATCATTTAACTCTCTTAAATGTCTTATTCATCCCTTTAAACCTTCTTTTCATCACTATCCTTAATGTCCTCGTATCAATACGAACGCACTTTGCCCAATGAGGAGATTGCACAACCACCTAAATTATTCACATAAATAATAAAAGTAACACAATATTTATATTGTAGGAATAGTAAAGTTATTTTAATACAGTGACATAAAGTAAATTTACCTGATTACGTCGGCCCCATCCACAAAGGTCCATTGTATATACACTATCGTTCTCGTTGACAAATTCACTCCAATCCTATAAAGAATGAATCTCATTGTAAAACTAAATGTTGAAATGTTGAAAAGATTACATAATTCAGTAGAAATAAATTTGTTTAAACTATATCATTTACTTGTCGTAAGAATCTTATAACAAAACTTCTGGGTAAACAATATTTGTAGTGCAATTCGACCCATCTTCTGGAAGGAGGACTGTAATACAATCCGAAGATGTGCATCTAGATAGTGCCACATAAAGGTGTCCATGACTAAAAACAGGTGTCCGCAAATCAATCCCAACGAACTTGACAGATTGTCCTTGGGCTTTATTGATTGTCATAACATAAGTTAATCGGACAGGAAACTGACGTCTTGTCATTCGAAAAGGCAAGTCCAAAGATGTTGGTGTCATTGATATTCTCGGAATGAAGACTAAATTGCCAATTTTATCTCCATTTAATATCTGAGCTTCGATTACCCTTGAGGCACATCTAACAACCATCAATCGCGTGCCATTACAAAGTCCATCCTTTGGTGCAATATTTCGTAACAACATTATTGGGCATCCAACTTTCAACTCCAATTTAAACGGTGGCAACCCTGAAGGATTCAGCGAGTTTAAGTACTCATTAGGATATCGATTCCTAATGGTACGGTCAAGCTCATCACCTTCAGACATTTTATCTGCAGCTAAAAAAGTAATTGTCTCTCCCGGAGTAATATTCAGTGCTGCAGCATTTATATCACTGACGTCGTCATTACGCGCAGAGAGAATTGTGCGTTCAGTGAGAAAGGTTGGAGTCACTATACCAATCACATCCAATTGTGGATAGATTCTAAATATCAATTCATTTAGATTGTGACACCGGTTTATTGTAGATGGAAGTTGCACAATTTCATGTGGATTGGTCCCAATCTAAAAAATGAGAGTATAATTAGTCACAAAGTGAGATTTAATTCAAAGCATCATGTTAAAAAATTCAACAATTCAAGGTGGAATGAAATATTACCTCCATCAAGAATTTAGCAAAATTAGTATTTCGAACGTCAGTGCGAGTTAATCGCATGTTTAAACCTAGAGTCAAAACACATATATCTTTCCATAGCAAAGACCGTCTCAATGATGCACCCACAATTTGCTCACGAACGCCTTTAGGAATAACAGGCAATATTTGTCGAAAGTCTCCACCCAGGACAACAGTGATACCCCCAAAAGGTCTTTTATCGTCTCTGATATCTTGAAGGGTGCGATCGACTGCCTCAACACAGTATCGATGCTGCATAGGAACTTCATCCCATATTATCAGCTTTGTTTTTCTAAACAATTCGGCATGCATTGATTGTTTAGTGAACCCACATATTGAATTGTCTAGGGTTTCCAAAGGAATACAAAATGTAGAATGTGCAGTGCGCCCCCTACCAATAACAACGATGCAATACCAGATGAAGCCACAGTAACAACAACATGTCCATAACTACGCAATTTGGTTGCAATGGTATTGTACAAAAACGTTTTTCCCGTCCCAGCACCTCCACTCAAAAAAAAAGTAGTTGCTATGTTTTCACATACTGACGTTGTGACGGCAGTATAAGCAGCAAGTTGTGCATCATTAAGACCGTCAACATTAATTTGTGCATCAGACTGTTGTGCTTCATTCTGAAGTTGTTGATGCTCAAACAATAATCTATTTCTAACTGTTGCATTCCAATTTCCAATTGGTTGTGGCATGGGTGGAAAGTCAACTAAACTCTTCCCCGACTCATGGAGCAATTGATTAATCAAATATAAGTCATAATCTTCAATATGATCATCAGTTGGATTCAAAATACCAAACATAGTACGAATCTTGTGTGCTAAATCATCACATATATGTGCTGAGAATTGCTTCCACAATGCAAATGGATGCAATGGAAAGCATTCCGTTAGAATTATGGCAAATAATCTTCTTAATTGGTACCCCGTTCTCATAATTGCAGCCTCTTGAAGACATTGTATCCATTCTTCATCATCTTCAAGAAGTCCTCTTGCAACACATGCTGACTTGAATGTATCATGCATAACATTATTTACCGTGCGTAGCCAGTCAAATGAAGTAGGTCCTCTGACAACAGTTAGAAGCAAACGTAAATAAAACCGCTCACCTGAATTAGGGCTAGCAAAGTACATTCTACCAATTGCATAACCCCTTTGTCTTGGAGTCCATTTATTGATAGACTTGTTCCAAACAAATTTTTGTGAAAATTCCTGATAAGTTAATACACGTGCAGATTCATTTGCAGCGCAACAATCAAAAAAGCCAGTTAGAGTTGTTTCTTGATGTGCACCTTTAGAAAGGATCGTATCAAAAGATTCAGCAGGGTTAAAGACCACACGATGCATCCCAGGCAAATGAAGTGTCAATCTTACAACCGACGGAATCTCTTCATGTAAAGGATTACCAAATAATCGCCACGCAGCTTCTGGAGGTCCAATATACCTAGCATCAAGATATTGTTGGATCTCATTAATTCCTCCAAGTACCATTGTTGCGCGATCATGTCCTTTATAAATATACTTGTGAATGTATTTTACACATCTGATTCCTGCACAAACTTCAACATTGATATGACAGTTGAACATTCTTGATAAGTACGGATTATGTGGCACAACATCTCTATTATCAATTTCTTGCCCCCTCACGATGTACTTCTGACCAGTATTACGACGACGATAGACAGGATATCCATCAGAGTCCATACTTGTTGATTCAACAAATGACCGAGGGTACCGCTTGGTACACACCCCATTTTCCATACATGATGCTTGTGGATTTCGAGCACCACATGGTCCGTGTACCATGCAACCTATGATTGTTTCAAAAAGCAATGGGTCAGTTTGACAATCCGAAAATTCAGCACACACTACTCTGTCCACTTGAGCACATGTTTGAATTTTATCAGAACCATGAAGGAACAAAAGTGCATGCATGTGCGGTAACCCCCTTTTTTGGAATTCAATTGTAAAAACATGTGCCACTTTTCTACCAAAGACGTTATTTGTTTCTATCTCCTTCATCAAAAAATTTCGCTTCAACTCAAAAACACGGGCCACTAAATCAGGACGGTCAGTAGGGATCTGATTTGGCAATAGTGAATTAGTAATTTCAGGCCATTTGGGATTTGCAGTCATAGTTAAAAAAATATCAGGGTGTTGATTATACCGCGTGATAGCCATTGAATCTTGAAAAATTTCAAACATATGTCTTGCACTACCAGTGAATGAAGATGGCAAAACCATTCGTTGACCAACTTGTTCAGGACCAAGCTCATCTGCACAAACATCTGTAAGACCTTGGTAAAGTTCTGCACGAAGCTTCGATTGATTCAACTTGTAGTATGTCAACCGATTTTGTTCAGTAGCGGCCCAAGCATCTACTACAAATTCCTGAAATAATTTTCCAGCTCTCAAAATCGTTGAATACTCAATGTCACGTTGGAACATACGATAACTGTAATATTGCAACTGTGTCAGTCGAGTAGATGAAGGTCCACCTTGGGAAGTGTTCCACTGTTTCAAATCTGGATTCCATCCTAGCTCACCATAAGGGAACAATACCACATAATGCAATGGCAAATAGGCCGGATGACACTCATTAATTTGCATCAAACCATTATCTCCTCTCAAATGTAACACAATATCTCTCATTCCACTTGATTCAGTTCCATCTCCCGGTAATATTACCGCAATCTCATCGGTTGTTGGGAGATTATATCGACGCCGATCTGTTACAGAACTGTAGTGAAGATAGGCCGGTAAATTCACCCCCGTCAATTCCAATTCACTTAAAATTGTGTGAGCCTGTCAAAATTTCATAGGAAATGGATTTACTTGCAATAAACAATCTTGGATGGTTTTCAAAACATCTCTTCTCAAGTTAGGATTTCTGTTGGTGCGAACATCTAAAGCTGAATTAGGATCATAAATGTACAATTGAGAGTAAATTGGTTCACATCCTGGCTGTGGCATAAGCGATCCTGTTCGATGGCGTAATTCTCCATGGATGGTGAATGTTCTAGGCCCCCTCCCAACAATTAATCTGTCATCCAAAGTAGCACCAAGACTCGTAAACGCATTAGCTGCATTATACTCTCGTGTGTGTTGACGAAACGATTTTGATTGTTCATCATTGTTGTCATACAATGCTTTAAGCATTAAAGGAGGTGCAATAAGTGGAGGTAGTCTAATCTTTCCTTGTAAACAACATTTACCAAAGAGAGGATTTGATATAGATGATTTTGTTAATTTTTCAGCAACCCAGTGTAAGGCAGAACAATGAGGACATGTTCGATTCATCAAGCCGAGGAAATGACGATCTGGAATTTCATGGTTTCGAGAATTAAGTGCAACATCCATAGCTACACCTTCTTCTACAGTATAGGCACTACATATAAAATTTAGATGTCATACAATTTGATTGTATAATGAGAACATGAATAAGACAGCAAGAGTGAGAATAGGAAATTAAAACTTATAGCGAACACCTGGTGCCTTCATTCAGATTGCGCATTTGTTGGAACATGTTTGTCATATCCGATGCCCCTGGGGAACATGGGGAGAATGGTTCCAAGACTGTTGTTATGCTTTTGTCTAGGTTTTGAGGAGGCAAGTCTTGGAGCATGGTAGTCACAGGCGACACCATTGAGATATTTGTTGGTGTGCCTTCTTCAAGATTTTGAGGAGGATTTTCTTGATTCATGATGGCCACAGACAACCACCGTGAAACAATTGTTGTAGTGTCTTCATTAAGATTTTGAAGCAAGGTGGTTGACGATGACTCTAAAACATTTGTTGTCACTATACTGTCTGTTACAGGATTGAAAATTTTGGTAGACAAAGTCATTGGTTGAAGGCGGGACCTTTTATTTGATTCTCGTTCTAGGCATGCTCGGCGACGACGGCTCGGTGGTAAAGAAGGAAAAAATCTAGGCTGAACGGGGGCACAATGTTTTGATCGCTCTCTTTCGGGGGTACAATGTTTTGATCCCAATTGACGTTTGGAGCACTCATTTTCTTTCCCAATATAACGCATTTCTGGAGCAAGCCTTGCACATTGCGGCAATGTTGATTGTGATATAACATTATACTTTGGTGCCTAAACCACAAACTCATAAAAAAATAATTATTATTTTATTGATTTAACGTATATCGTATCGTTTTTCACTTTGTATATATAGCAACGCGAGGTAACATGACAAATCATAGTGCTACAATGTTAACAGTAATACGGATCAAAAGATTTACTAAACTTTTATTATGTATCAGTGTTGCATTAACAGAACTATCTACCCAACCACAGTTGCATCTAACACATTGTTTACTAATTACTGGACAGATGGAAAAAAATGCAATATCAGATTATAAAGTAACATGTTCTATAGTAATATGCTTGATCAATAGCATATTGAGTTTAACAACTTGAAAGGTATGCTATGTATGAAAATATGCTTCAAACTACTGGGAAAGGTTGAGGTTTCACTATTGATCGATGCTTCAAATTATGGAATGTTCAAACAAATTTAGAGTTTTAAAAAATGGGACCCAACAAACGATTCAAAAGCATAAAGGCTACAAATCAACATTAAGATTAAGAAACTAAAACTCTCAACTACAAAACTGGTAAAAAAACAAAAAATCATAGTTTCCTAGTAATTCAATTGTATACACAGAATAACACGATTAAAAAAAATAATATTAAATGCGACAAATAAAAACCTTGTTGATAAATCAAACGTTCTACATAAAACGAAACTTAAAATTTTTTAAATTCAATAACATCCAAATCCATTGTAAAAACATAGAGAAAAGAATAGCATTAAAAGTGATACCAGTTGACAATCTTAATTTTTTGTTCCTTGGCTAGAAGCGGTTGCTTTTTCTTTCCCCTTAAATTTGTCATTCGCCAAAGCATCAGACCTTTTTTTCTCCTTCTGTGTAAGAAAATGCTACTTAAAAGCCAAAAAAAAAAATTGAATGAGAAATAGGTGTGAGAATACACTACCTCACGTATACGGAGACAATTTAGTTCATACTCATTGCGAATTACCACTCCTACATTATTATGACGAAGCCTTCGAACCTGTAGACCAAAAAAACATTGAATAGTAAATAAGCGGGTAAAAAGATTAGATAAAAAGTAAGAAAATGATGAGTAAGAAAAACTTATCATACAGTATTTTATAGGTCGTCATCCATCTGTCACGACATTAATAAAAATACATTAAAATAAATAAGTTATTAAACAAATCAATAAGATATATTTAGAGAGAGTTAATTAGATAATAAACTTACACTGTCAAATATAACGACATCATCCATTGGTCGATGATTGTGCAGTTGAAACGGTTGTAGCTACATAGTAATTATCATAAGCTATGTATAATTAACATCAATTACAATGAAATTTCATACAATTAACCTGCATTCCATCAAACATAATACATATACAAAAATACATACACATCCAATTCCTAAAACCAAAATTAAGGAAAAAGACAACCTAAATTAGTCTATAAATTTCACAAAATGAACACTACATAATAACCAACTCAATATGCATTCCATCCTAACATTCATAATAAAAAAAACCTATTTCATCATAACTATAAACCTATTTCATAGTAAAAATAAAAATAAAAACAATTAAACACCCAATTAAAAGACACTCAATTTAAATGTGTGTGTGTGTTTTGTGTGGTGTTGTGTGTGTGTGTGTTACTGCTGTGAAAGAGAGATAGAGTGAGAACACAAATTAAACACCCATTGTAAACAAAGCCAAATTTAAAACATTCAAATTAAACACAAACATTCAAAAACAGAAGCTGTCGTCGACTTTAAATATTCTTTGTATTGATTATTTTATAAGAAGACTTATAATGAAATAGATAAGAACACACAATAATAACTAACTCAACATCCATTTCATCCTAATATTCATAATTAAAAAAACCTACTTCATCATAACTATAAACCTATTTCATAATAAAAATAAAAACATCCAATTAAACACCCAATTTAAATGTGTGTTTTGGTGCAAATGTGTGTGTGTTTTGTGTGTTATTGTCAAGGGTGTGCTACTGCTGTGAAAGAGAGAGAGAGAGAGAGAACACAAATTAAACACCTATTATAAAAAAAAATCAAATTTAAAACACTCAAATTAAACACAAACATTCAAAAACTGAAGCTGTCATCGACTTTAAATATTCTTTCTATTGATTATTTTATAAGAAGACTTATGATGAATTAGATAAGAACACTAATCAATAATAACCAACTCAACATTCATTCCATCCTAACATTCATAATAAAAAAACCTATTTCATTATAACTATAAACCTTTTAATAAAAATAGCCAAATTAAAAGACTCAATTTAAATGTGTGTTTGTGTGCAAATGTGTGTGTGCGTGTGCTAGTGCTGTGAAAGAGAGAGAGAGAGAGATATAGAGTGAGAACACAAATTAAACACCCATTGTAAAAAAAATTAAATTTAAAACACTCCAAATTAAACACAAACATTCAAAAACTGAAGCTGTCGTCGACATAAATGGAAGAACCACACTGCCTTTAAATAGACAAAGAATTCAGGGATACACAGAGTTCAAGGATCTGCATCTCCTCTACATATGTTTTTCCTTAATCTTTCATGATAATTCATGCACCATAATAAAGTAAACCCACTGCAAAGAGTTTTTTCCCATAATGCTCAATTGACAACATAAAAAATCAGGTCCAAACTAATTCAACTAATACAACATTGGAACGAATGAAGTTAGCCTCAACTATAGTTATATATTAACACAACTTTACAACCACTTTCTCATTTCTATTAGGAATATCATCGAACGGGTTTTGGGCATCATTGCATCCAAATATATATGAATATAAAGATAAACTTAATTATCTGAAAACACAAAAAAATGAAGAAAAAAATATATACCAAGTGAAGTACGAACACAAACTATTTGCACCAATCTAAAGCTAACAAAATTTTTAAAAAAAAATCATAAACATCTTTATGCACATAAAACCATAGAGAGAAAATAGGATGAAAAGTCATACCAGTTGACAAACTGTAGCTTTTTCTTTCCCCTTAGATTTGGCTTTCGTAGATGAATTTGACATTTTTTCCTCCTTTAATAAAAAAAAAAAACAATGCATATAATGTAAGAAAAAATGTTGCAGTATGTTGTTAAGCTATTGTCGCTTCAACAAATCAAACTTTTCACCGAACTCACAATTATATAACAGTATTGCCTTAATAGAACTGTTTACCCAATCATTTACCAGCTTCATAATTATAATAGTCATAAACATTTTTATACACATAAAATCATAGATCGTCATCCATAATAGCATTTTCAAATTTTGGCATTTAAGCATAATTTTAGTTATTTTCAATAGCATTCAATATCATATTTTCAGCATTTGCACAATAATATTATTGCAGTTAAATCATAAGCAGTCTACTTTCATAAGCAGTCATGTGACAACTAAGTAAGTCACATGAGTAGTTCAAATGCCACAAAGCCATTCAAAATTTAAAAACATAATGAGTACTTTAAATGCATAAGCCATAATTAACCAAGTATGAAAAATTAACTTATCATAAACAGAATAATTAAAAAATTATATTGTAAAAAGCCCAACATTTGTGTAACTCCTTAAACCACCAACAAAGTATATCAAAAAATGATTCCACTGTTCTCAAAGACAACCAAAAGTTGTCACAGCAACATCATTGTGCCACGAATTAACTTCTTTTAAGAACAAATAATTTTTGAATTATTAATTCAAAGGTAACGAATGATCATTCATGCAAAGATTCTAGGCCTACAAATTTATATAGTATCTCAGTTGGTTACTAAATAATAGACAACAACTATTCAAAAATCAATGTGGGAAGATATGACCCATGCAAATGGGGGACTAATTCAATTGTTAGATAATGAAAAATATAAGTAATTTCAGGGATGTGTAAATCACCCCAACATATTATATGAATGACCAACACTTTTCTTTTATAGCTCTCCCAATCTCTGCCGGCTACTTTAATGGGCTAGGAAAAAAGTATTTTGCAATATTGAAAACACAATACACTCTAGAACAAAGGCAATGGACTATATCCTAAACATTTTAATCAACCAAAAATCTTAATCCAAAAAAACATAATTGAACAGTCAAAAGTGTTCGAAATCTGTAGGTTCCACATGGGTCATGGGTGTTTTATCGGGATAACATCACTGAAAGATACTCTTATGCACCTGGTACCACACAACACAAACATGAATATAAGATACTCTTACATATTTCTGATAATAAAAGTGTTAACTTAGTTTTAAAGTGATAATTTCTTCCACGTGCCAAGAACAAAGGCTAAATTTGGGGAAGGCATTTTCAAGTCTGCGTGTTGCTGTGAAGACCAGATGGAGAACAGGGAGAATAAAATAAATAAAAGACACAATCATATCCAAACCATTAAAACACCATTGTCTCTTTCTCATAGGCTGCCAAGATATGTTCTACCCAAAACATGTTCCAATGGAAAAGAAAAATATTTTTTCATACAAAAGCCTCAAGACAAAAACAAACCAATACATCCCGGAACAAAGCCAATAGTTATTGATTCAATAGACATAAGAGGCCAATGAGATTTCATGGAAGCCAATAGACATTTCCAATAGTCAATGAGATTCCGTGTGCGTGTCCAGTGTAAGCTTCTTATTACCCAACCAAAAAGACATATCCATTAATAAACAAATTACTAAATATTGTATTATAGACTTTACCATTAATAAACAGATTAAGTGCAAAACAAGGGTTGTCATAATGAAGAGAAATAAGTAACTTTAATAAGCATCAAACATCAACTTGCAGGGAAAAAAAATTAGGATGTTGGGGCTGTCATTTCAAACTTCAAGGAATTTAGTATAGCAGATTTCATTTGCAAAACCTGGAATAATTTGGCAACGAAAAGATTACACTTAAAAAGTTCAGATCAATAATACTAAATCAATCTGAACTGCAAAAAACTCAAAATAGATCAAAAGTGAAAAGATCACAAAATTCTGTACACACACAAAATTCTGTACACTTAAAAAAAACATATCAAGCCAACACAATACAATAAAGTAAACATTTTTGCAATTGATCGAGTAAATAAGCAAACATTTTTAATGGAATTACGCAGTTGAAATACATCAGTGCTTTAATGGAATTAATAGCAGATGAAAAAAACTGTTCAGGAAAAAAAAAAATCATCAAAAGAATCGCAAAATCTCACAAAAGATTAACCCATTTCCAACCCGAATCAGTTGAGATCGAATAAGGAAAGATTATTCATTCCAAAAAATATTTAAATCTACATTTGCTGTAATCTACATTTGCAACTCGAATCTACATAAGGAACGAATCTACATTTGCTGTAATCTACATTTGTAACTCGAAGGGGGAGAGGGAGGTACCTGGGCTGAGCTTGGTGAGCTGCTGTGTGCCGCTGTGTTGAATGCCGTTGGTGTCGCTGCTGTGTTGATCGCCACTGTGTGCCGCCGCTGAGCCATGGCAGAGGAGTGAGAGGGGTGTGAGTAGAGGGGTAAGGGGTCTGGGTTGCTGTGTGCTGCCGTTGTGTTGAGCCATGAGGCATGGCAGAGGAAATGGGTGTGTAGGGAATGGGTTTGATTTGGGCGGGAGGCAAAGAGTAGCTGTAGGGGTGGGTTTGATTTGGGTGTGTAGGGAATGGGTTTGATTTGAGGCAGAGAGTAGCTGTAGGGAATGGGTTTGATTTGGGTGTGTAGTGTGGAGGGGGTAGCGTGTAGAGGGTGGGTTTGATGTGAGCCTTTGGATTAAGTTGGAAGAATTAAGATGAAATTTAGATCATTGGATTAAAATTAGAATGAATCTGAGCCGTCCTTGTGCTTTCCTAAATGAATTTAAATAAAATTAAATTTTTAAGTGAGAAAAGATTCAAAATTGGTTCTATTTTATTATTATAGATTTCTATATAAATTATTTTCTTCCATTTTCTTTTTACTCTTTATAAGGATAATATTTTTTTGCCCTAAAATTTTTCAAGTATTCTCAGGATTTATATTTATATTAAATTCTACAAAAAATTTTGTTATCTCTCTCTCTCACGCCTAGCAACAAACACTAGCAACTTCTCTTTTCAAATTATAGATTTGCCAAAAATTGATTACGCTCAGAAATTATAATTTTATGTATTTATACTCGTATTTTCTTCCTACTATAATATATCAATTTTCTTTAAAATGCTAGTGATAGAATTGACAAAATAGTTTGTCAAATATTTGGCAAAAGGGTTATAATTAACCCTTTTTTTGTTGTTTTTTGTTTGCATAAACTATGTATACTGCCTTTTGGTCTTTTGCATTCAATGAATTTTTTACCTAACAAATATGATGTTAAAAATACAAATATATCGCATTCTTTTTATTTATTGGAGAAAAAAAAATTAAATCTTGTAGTTATAGTGTGCCCACCTTAAAAGAAATTACTGGCTCCGCCCCTAATAAACCCACTAGAATATAAAAATCCACCTAGATTGTTGATCTTATCCAAATAACTTAATTAGAGATGTATTTTAATAGACAACATTGAAATTCAACTCATTTTATTGAATAATAATTTTATTTTATTATATATTATATATAATTTAAAGTCAAATATTCAACGAAAAATACTAATTTATAATTAAATTCGAATAAAAATTCCATCAAAAATTCTAAACTAATCAAATTTGGGACCAAATCTATAGTCCAACTAATATGTTAAAGAGTGTTTTAATTTTAAAAAAAAAAAAAAGGATTACTCATAGGAGAAACTTAATCTCAAATTGATTAAATTACTAAAAGAACTTGAGTTTATATACTATATTAGTACTACCTAACCTAGTTATTAAGTTAAGTGAGAACTTAAGACTCTCATGTGCGCAAGGTGAAAATAGCACACAAAATACGAGTTTCTAAAATTTAAATATTTTAGAAATAACTATAGTATATCGACAGTTATCTTTACACTATATAATTTGATATTTTAAGCCAAAAGTATATACTATTATTTTTATCTTATTTTCTCTCTACATAAGATCTCTGGGCAAAATTGAATAGTGTCGTATGAAGCTTCTACTTCATTCAAATATGCAGAACAAAGTGAAGCTAAAGTCATTTATGAAGAGTTTGTTGTATCGTAGAGACAATGTGCTATTACTTACTACACCATATTTTTTTTATAAAAAGAAACAAATCGTCTTAAGAAAACGACATAGTCTGCCTCTCTCCCTACCATTTACTTTATTCTCGAATTCATATTTCCAATGTGACAAAATCCAAATAACCACTCAAATATTATCAGACCTTTTTATTTGTTAGAGTTAAGGAACTTGTATATCATTTAGACCACAATTTTAACCCAAAAATAAAATCAAACTAACATGACTGATGATGATGCACAAATTGGTTTGCACATCACCTGTTAAGTAAGCAGTAAAAAAAGTAGAGGGAAAAAAAAGACAAAGTTTATAGTAGTTCAATCAACGTGACCTACGTCTACTTTAAATGGCAAGGGTCGTCAGGCATTTTATTACCTCGAGTGTGTAGAGAGAGCAAGAGTGACCAGTTTTGAGAGGGTGGGAAGAGAATTATGCTTGAATAAGTGTGATGCCCCTAATTGTTGTATTTTTTAGTCGCCTCATAACACATAGTAATTGAATACATAGTCTGGCAGTCATAACGGATTTGGATAATTTAATAGTAATTAAATAGCTGATCTGGTGGAGGTGGCCACCCCTTCTCAACAGGTGAGGCAGTTAGAATACTCTCCATAGGACTCGGACAAAGAATGAAGTGAGGATTGACTCTTTCTAAGGCGACGTGGAGGAGGTTCTTGAATGATTCTTAGTCCAAAGTGACTAGAATGAGGCTTTAAGATGACTCTTACTCTAAGGTGACTAGAAAGAGACTTTAAGATGACCCTTACTCTAGGATGACTTGCGTGCTCCCTACTAATGTAACTATTTGAACTTGATTAATTTGATCAGATTTATCACATTAGACTGAACTTGATGGATTTCATGGAGTTGGACCTTTAACACAGACTTAAAACATGAGTCGGGCAGTTAGGCTCGGCCCATCAATCAACTGAAATTCCATATATGAATAGACTTTGTCATAATGGATTGAGAACATTCTGGAACCAATATGGCAACCTCAAGACGCGTAAGCTGTTTATATTCATTCCGTATACTTTGATTTGGTCATCCCGGTACCATTCTGTTCACGGAGAAGAAAGATTCTGATAGTTTTGAATTGGCGCAGCTATACCGTGTTTCTCAACATCCATGTTACCAAAGTATTCAACCATTCAAGTTGCATATATTCCATTAAACTTGAATTTTACAATTACTCAAATTTAGTCCCAAACCTTTGATTTGACTATTATCCATATCTGAAACTCCACCTCAACTCGGGTTCAATTTTTGGATGAAAAGTTTGGTTTAATCGATGATGCACAAATTGAGTTTATACACCACTTGTCAGATGAACAGTAATTAATAAATAAGAAATAGAGACAAAAATAAGACGAGATTTATAATAATTTGGTCAATGTGACGTACGTCTACTTTGAATTGCTAGATATTTTATTATTTTAAATGTGTAGGAAGAATAGAGAGTTACAAGCTAAGAGAGAGAAGAATTGTGTTTGACTGAATGTGATGCCCCTCCAAGTGTTGGCGGGACTTACAATTCAAAGTCGCCCATAACAGACTAGAGTGAGCTATTAATAACTAAGTGACTATTCTGATAAAGTTGTCGATATCTTCTTAATGGGCGAGACAGTTACGATATTCTCCATGAGATTCGGTCAAAAGAAGAGATAGATGTTGACTTCTTTCCAAGACGGCGAGGATGAGGATCTTGGATGACCATACCTGCTCTCTTACTAATGTAGCTCTTCAAACTCTGATAAGTTTAATTGGTGTTAACCACTTTTATTTGAAATTACCAGATCTTTCTTGAGTCAAACTCTTAATTTAAACTAAACTTACATCGTAAGTTGGGCTCTTGGGCTTGCCCCGTAGAGTTTAATTCTCAAATGGCATAAACACTAAAGATAGAAATTCAAACTAAATTCAATTTTCAGTCTAGAAAATTGAATATCTCAGCTAAAATATTACTTAGATTTAATTTATTTTGAGATGCTTTTTTCAAACAAGGATATTATTGACAAAAAAATAAAGACCAAGTAATGTGTCACTATAATAATGGTATTGACGTAAGACAAGAATTAGAAATTATTATTTATTTGACCTTAATTTTAGGACTAATTTTCGTTTGGATTAAGTGTTTTTTAGATTAAAATTGTTATTCTATTAGGAATAGTATTCCTAATTCTATTAAGTATTGTATTCCTTTAGTTTATTAGAAATAATTTCTTTATTCTATTAGAATTAGAAGGATTATGATTTTAGTATTATAAATAGAGTAGTAAGCTTAGAATTGGAACATCTTTTTTTTAATATTATTGATTTTGTTCTCTTTAAGAGACTGTTTTTAACTTTGATTCACCAAATATACTTTGGGTGACTTTTTTATCAATTTTTTGGGTAAAAATAACTTTTATTTATCGGTACCAAAAAAAAATTTGGAAAAAGGGGGCTAATCCAAGAGTGTATAAAGAAAAGACAATTTTTTTCACAAACACAATATAATTTTAATAATTTTTTAACTCTAATATTTTCATTTCAATTTTTAAACTATATTTTTAGAGGTAACATCAGCTCTAAAGAGGCTTAATGCCTCAATTGCGACATGGATTAGTCTTAATCCGTACAAGTTAGGCCCTGCATTCAATTATATAAGAATTGAAATAAATAAGCAAAAGCATCTTCGAAACTTCCGGGTCAACCATCCAAGTTGTCGATCTGTAAAAGACTCCCTTCAAATCAACAAATTAAGCCAAGAGGAAGAAAACTAATAGCAAACAACAAACAAAGCTTTTCATTACAGAAAAGCATGGAGTTCTTCAACAAAGCTAAATCTGTGAGACTCAGAAGCCACCTTGGCAAGTACCTCGTCGCCGACGACGATGAAGAGACCGTCCGGCAAAGCAGTAACGGCTCCTCAAGAAAAGCCCGTTGGACCGTCGAGTTTGTGGAAGGGAATAGCCATGTCATTCGTCTCAAGAGCTTTCATGGCAAGTACCTCACCGCCTCCGACGAGCCTTTCCTTCTAGGTATGACAGGAAAAAAGGTGGTCCAAACTATACCGACTACGATGAAGGATAATTCTATAGAGTGGGAGCCGATAAAGGAAGGGTTTGAAGTGAAGTTAAGGGCAAAAGGAGGGAAGTTCTTGAGGGCTAATGGGGCCACACCGCCATGGAGGAACTCTATAACTCATGATCTTCCTCACAGAACTGCAACACAAAGTTGGGTTTTGTGGGAAGTCGATGTAGTGGACATTTGTGTATTGGACTTGGAGTCTGAGTCATTGCCTAGCTACATGTCGCCGGCGTCAAGTTTTTCTTCATCACCGGCCGACGATTTTACGGTTTCAGACTCTCGCTCCCCATCAATCGCCCCTGAGAGCCGTTCGTCTTCAATCTTCCCCTATAGATCCAGACCCTCTAGTGGAAGACAGGTATTCTTTCCTACCCATAAATCAAAAAATTTATAGATTTAAATGTCGAAATTATAAGAATAAGGACTCGAGTGAGACAACTTTTTTCTAATATTACTAGCAACGCCTTTTCAACCCAATTGACAATTACATTGCAGAACGGAATGGAGCTATTTGACAAAGCTAAAGCAGTTAGACTCCAAAACCACCACGGCAAGTACTTAGTTGCCGACGATGATGAACAGACCGTCCGGCAAAGCCGTAATGGCTCTTCCCACAAGGCACGTTGGACAGTCGAGTTCATCGAAGGAAAACCCCATGTTATCCTCCTAAAGAGCCACCACGGCCTGTACCTCACCGCCACCGACAAGGCATTCCTTCTCGGAATGACCGGAAAAAAGGTTCTTCAAACTCTTCCGGCGACAAAGTCGGACACTTCAATCGAGTGGGAGCCTATAAAAGAAGGGGCTTTCCATGTGAAGCTTCGAACAAGCCAAGGGAAGTTCTTGAGGGCAAATGGCGGAACACCTCCTTGGAGGAACTCCATAACTCATGATGTTCCTCATAGAACTGCGACTCAGGATTGGGTTTTGTGGGGAGTGGATGTTGTGGATATATCGTTGTCGGATTCGGAGTCGTTATCGAGCTGTACATCGACGGCGTCAAACTTTTCTGCATTGGCAGATGATTTTTCTGGGTCGCCGGACACCGGGTCACCGATAGTCGTTTCCGCAGGAAGGCTTGGACATGCCTCTACGAGGCAGGTAAATCGATTAACTTTGCCAAATTGACATTTACTTTCGTTTGCATGACTATCATTCTTTTTATCTATCGCTATTATTAGACTTGATGAGCCTAGCTGGACCATATGAATCAAATTTAAAAGAGCCAATTCGTTTATACGTAAAATAATTAAGTTATTCGAATTTTGCTCAAATTTAATTTATTTTGGATTTAATTCAAACTTGACTAATTTTTTAAAAGAATTGAATTTGAACAATTTTTTAAATTCATTTAGAAAGCAAGCCTAAATTAAATCCAAAATTTAAATTCATTTTTTAAATTCATGTAAAATAGTCAAATTCTTCGGACTCGGATTAGGTTTGACTCGTTTTGGATTTGGTTTGAGTTCGAATCATTGATTAAAAGATTTAAACTTAAACAATTTTTTAGACACTTATTTAAAAAAATAAGTTCGATAAACATGACTCAAACTTGTAAAATTCAACTTGATTATGAGTCCGACTTATCTTAACCCTTTCTTAAGTCAATATATGAGCTAGAATTTTGTTGCTTATTAGTTTTTGGCACCGTGTTAGGCATGGGCATTTGTCAGAGAAAGAGGCAGAGAGTCATTTGAATTAGGAAGTTATTATAAATTAATTATTAATAAAAAATTACTATTAATAAAAGAAGAGGACACTAAACTCCTCTTCTCATTTTTTTTAATAGTGTTGATTAGTAATTCGTTGATCCATGCACCAATGAATCTTTGGTCTAATATTACTACTTACATTATAAAAATTTTACATTTTTGAAGTCAAATGTTCAAGTCATCTTCTCTCTCCCCTCCCAAAAAAAAATTGTTGTACAAAGTGTATATGCAGAAGGTGTCATCATAAATATATCGTTGATCCATGCATAAAGTCAATGTGCCTAGAATCAATCGTATATTGTGGTGCTTAAAAACTTTGTAGACTAATCTAGCAATTAAAGCTAAACTTTCTTGACATAGAAAAATAGTCTGAAACCATGTGATGTTTTCATACCTTAATCTTAATGTATAGCTAATAAGTCAGCATTCTGATGGGACCTTGAGAGTCTGACTTGCAAGATCAATAGCAGCTATGGACGACTTCAAATATAAGAATGGCATATAAAATGAAATTTCATACCAAAGTGTCATGTAGAATAATAATGTGGTTCACTATTAGTCTTTTATTTCAAACAAATGAATCATAATTAGTATATTATAAAACATTAGTCATATCATTTTGCCTATAAATTCTTATATCAAAATTTTTCTGTATAAAAGTATGTTATACTATTGCATAACTTAAGAAATATCATCTTTAGGGTGGTCTAACGGTTGCACTTAAGCCTGTCAATTTTAATGAATTAGAATGATTAACGGGTTAATTCAGTAAACCCGTGAAATAAACAAATCAGTTTTATATTTAACCCATAAATATATTTCACCCCGTTTAACCCGTTAATAGTAGCACTATAAATTCCAAAAAAAAAATTGGTCTCTCAACCTCTGTCTCATCTCACGTCTCTCATTTCTCAGATTCATTCGAATTTGATAGTAATTTAATATTTATTTTTTGTTTTTACTTTATTGCTTAGTCATGATTTATTGTTATAATAAACAGATCAAACATGTATAGATTCGAAATACTCTTGTTGATTCTTTTATGTAGCGAATGACATACGGGGTTGTGTCAGGTAACCCGTTTAATAAACGAGTCGTGTACAGATGTGATAGTTGAATTCTTTTATATAAACAAATGGGGGGATAAATGAAGGATTTTTTGACACAAATTCGTTCTATCCGATATAAAACTGTTCCACCCAACACGATTGTCAGGTCTAATTGCGTTTGACTTTTGATAATTCAAAAATTTCAGGTTCAATCCCTTCCCCACACTCCCTAAGGGTTAGCCACCCTTATCCCTTTAGGAATATTTTCTAATTCAGCTCAAATTACGGTGTCAGTCCCCAAGGGTGAAGCTAGAAAATTGTTTCAGGGTGGGTATTATATATTTTAACAAACGTAATTTTTTTTTTGTAATTGATAAAAATAAAATAATACATTTATATTTAATTATATTTTATTTAATTCTTAAAAGTTCATTAAACTTAAAGGGCTATAATTGCAAATCATACTACTAATGAGTCTTTGGTCTAATGGTACTCCCAAAGACTAATCAAAACTACTTAGAATTGATTTCGATGAGTTTTTGTACATTGAAAGTCTTACATTAATTTTATTATTATTTATATCCATAATCATATTATCACTTAGCTACTTATTATTCATTCAATTACATAATAAAATATATTCTCTATCATATTGGTGATAATTACTAAAATAAATATTAAAATTATAAGTAAACTCATGTATATATCATACTTTTTTTTGGTTTTGATTAAAAAATATGGTGTGTATAATTTAATATATTAAAAAAATACTTAAAATATATATAAATAATTTTAGAAAAAAAAATTGAAGGTGGGCATGTGTCTCCCTGTACATAAGGTGGCTCCGCCCGTACTGGTCCCTAAATTCGTGAAAATGATCGATGTAAATTTGGATATTCTATAATAAAAAAAAATTAATAATAATAATATAAGAAATCTGCAAGCAAATTCATTGGATTCTCCTTCCTTCTGCCCTCGCAGTGTCAATAGCAAAGATAGAGTCCAAACTTGCCGATTGCCAAAGCCATAACTCTGTGGGCCACTTCCTGATCCTACGTCTCTGACTAAAACGGCATTGCTGAATTCAAGCTTGACAACACAGCACCACAACGTTTTGTCACACTTGCCATTATAGCCGTTAATCCACATCTAAGAGACCATCTCCAACCTTCAAAAACTGAGCATTTCATCAACCTTGAAATTTATGGCATAAAAAAAAAAAAAAAACCAACCTTCAAAAACTCATACAGTCATTCTCATCTTCAGATCTCTCCCCTTTTACTTTTTTGAAATTTGAGACAAAGTCCCATAGAAATCCCTTTCTGAATTTTTTATATCACGTTTTATTGATCCAGGTACAGCTTATATATCTCCTCTCCTGTACATGCAACTTTTTTTTCTTATTGAAACAGTTCATAATTTCATATGATTGTGTTGATGATTGATTTCAGAGCTCTGGAATGGAATTCTTCCAAAAAGCAAAAACGATCAGGCTCCGAAGCCACCATGACAAGTACTTACTAGCCGAAGAAGACCAAGAATCCGTGTACCAAGATCGATATGGCTCAGCCAAAAACGCAAAATGGACTGTGGAATTCGTTGAAGGCATTAACAAAGTCGTTCGCTTGAGAAGCTGTTATGGCAAATACCTCACTGCCACTGAAGAACAATTCCTTCTGGGCGTGACGGGTCATAAAGTTCTTCAAACTACGCCGACAAAATTGGATTCATCGATCGAATGGGAACCCATAAGAGATGGGTTTCTAGTGAAGCTCAAAACTAGATATGGGAACTTTTTACGAGCAAATGCTGGGCTACCACCTTGGAGAAACTCAGTAACACATGATATACCTCAGAGGCATCATGATTGGGTTTTATGGGAAGTTGATGTCGTTGAGTTACGATCAGAATCATCGGAAAATGTTTCACGATCAGCATCACAGGAAAATGTTTCACGATCGGAGTCTTTGGATTTGGATTCGGATCCGGATCTTAGCTCGTCTTCTTTTCATCTTCGCTCACCCAGATTCTCCAAGCTTGAGGTTTGTTTTGTTTGGCCGGGTACCACTATAGTTGTTTATATCGTATCCATTCGAACGTATACATACAACTCGATCTGAATCAAATTTATAATATCGAAAGATTTCGTAGCCATTAAAAACACGATGATCGATCCTAACAAACAACTCTATTTGTTGTAATCTTATTAGATTAAATTGTATTCTCGCCTTTATATTATAGAAATTTATGCTAAAAATAATTATTCAGTACAATACTTATTATGATTGGAAATTTTGACGGGATTGTGCTGGTTTTAACTATTTGCAGACAAACGATACATTGGGTGGTTCACCGGTGAAGTCTAAAGGACGAATTATACATTATACTGTTGTAGATGACAATGGAAACGTTGCTGATGATGCCATTGAAGGGCCTTCCTTTAATTTTAAAGGCCATGGTTTAGAGGAATTGACTCGGAAGTTGGAGGAAGAGACGGGGCTAGAGGACATTATTGTGTGTTCCCGCGACACACGTGGAAAGCTATATCAACTTCGGTTAGCTCTTCCCCCAAACAATGCAGCCATTCATATTGTTGTAGTTCCGTCGACTTCTAAAGGTTGGTACATAGAGGATTAATATTCTTCTAATACATTTTTTTTTTCATTTTCTTCGGTGGTATATTATTTGTTATGAATTTAAACAAGACTGATTATATGAAAGTGAGTCCGCTCCAATACTTACCGATGAAAGGATACTACATAGGATCTAGATATGTATTTGGATTAGTAATGCATTTACTATGCTCTTGTTTCAATCATAGATTCACCCATTTGGCTTGTTATCTTTATAATTATGCTCTTGTTTCATTAATTTTGAAATTCTCTGGAGTTTAGTCATGAGAACAAACGTGTATTAGAATTGTATAATAATGGTCAAGATGAAAAGTAGTATATTCCTATCAAACCAGAATGTGTATTAATTTGCCAAAAGCAAACAAGACGAGGCTGCATTGTAATGGTCCTTTGTCCACTTTAATAGCACTCTATCCTGTTAGTGTACTTATGTACAAATGTCTCACCAGGACGCATAGTTTAAGGATGTTTTAGGGTAAGATATATGAGCTATTAGCAATCAAGTCGAGATCAGGATGGTTAATACGAGTTTCATTATGTTTGTTTGCCTTGTCGCCATCATCATATTCCTTTACTGCATAGTTCAAATTCTTCAATCGTGCTCAAGTTGGTTTTTCTTCTTCTATTTGTTTTTGTTGGTTAAGAAATCTCTATGTTTATTTGATAGTGGCAAGCGAGTTTTTGGCAAAGACCCTCACTTCAACCATGACCTAGGCGTTCAGAACCTGGATACAATTATTTCAGTCACAAACCTGCTCCTGTTACAGACATCAAAAGAAATCAAGCCACAAGGCGTCGCGAGTCATTGTGTAATGTTACTGTTTACCCACAATAATAGCTTGGAAGCTTCTCAAATGAGTGTTGTTATTTGCTGGGGACTTGGTGGATATAATTCTTGTTAAGTGATTTCTGATGATGAGATTTTGTTAGGTGATTCCTGCGGAAGTTCTTTTTAATTATATTTGCCATGCCAATAGAGAACTTTGTTTTTGTGAATGATGCTTCAAAGCCACAAATCTCATACAATAGGAACAATTTTTACCCGTGCCATTAAGCTCACATTGCGCATCTGAGTTTGACAGCATCATACTGGTATAGGAAAATGTCTACCTGTTCATTTTCCAGTGGTATTAAGCTCATATTGAACATCTGAGTTCGCCAACATCATACTGATACAGGAAAACATCTACCTGTTCAAAATTTCACAATTTCAATCTTCCTGATAGCCTGCATCAATTACTATATTCTTAGATAACCATGTAAGGAAAGATATTGCACGCACACTCCCACACACAGACAGAGAGAAGAAGAGATGACCATGAATCGAGATCATTGGTAGTTCTTCATTCCTTTGTTAAAATGTTTTATGTCTAATATTTCATATACAACTGGGGCTACCTAATTTCATCATCTTCCGTAGAAATGTACAATATTGGAACCCCATGGTTCCATGTCTTGCTATGTTCAGTAACAGGTTTGGGCATCCCATGAAAACAATGCCAGTGGTTCAGGCTCTGCATAGCATCATCTGTTCTTCTATGAACCCCTCACCCTTCCTGCCCAAAAAAAGAAAAAGAAAATAGAAGGGGTAAAGAACCACTTTCCATGATCAGTTAGTTGTTCAAATAAATTGTGTGCTTCCTCCTCCATCCTTCCTCATCATAATTGTCTTTACAAACAAAAATGCCATTTGCATTGCAACTCTAGTGATTTGTCCAGAACACATCTACTCTATAGCTTCGAAGAAAAGGAGCCGAGGTTGTAAGTGTGCGTTTGCACACGTGAAAAGAAGATCATCCCAACTGCCAATAACCTATTGGAACCAAATATATATTAGATGCCCGAAATTAAAGACCATATATAGGGAGAGATAATATCAAGCAACCAATATGAATGTACCTTTATATTCTCGTCCTTGAACACAATCCATCTTTCATGCTCATGGTTGTTAGCAAAGCAGTAATAGTGATGCCCACGATAGCAAACCTAAGAATAACAAGAAAGCTTTAGGAAAGATGTAAAATGGTTCTGTAATGCAATTTATATTGCATGGACATACTGCCATCAAATCAGCAACAAACAAACATGGTTGCTGTTAGAAAATAAAGCAGATAATTTCTTTCGCAAAATAACAAGAAATAAGGTGTCAAGAGCACGCGTGGAGTAGGAGCTAAATGTCTCGGCAGGAGTAAGAGCATGGTGTCCAGAACTGTCCCAAATTTCCTTACTGGATGCAATTGGAGGAAGGGGAAGTTTACATGTTTCGAACTATCAACCCCATATGAAGCAGATGCTTGACAGTTTAGCTGAGAAACATGGAGAGGGTGCCCCCTTCAATAACCCTTTTTTCTGTTTTACTTTTACCTTTGCACTGGACTGCCCTGTTTTATCTTCTGATAAGTGCCCACCTTGAGATCATTTTTTGATCTTGTAGAGACTTTTGATACTTAATTGCCGTTTGAGTTCCTTTAAGGGGAGTAAACACAACACTTCACATGTTTCTCATGTACATGGTTTGCATCCACTCTAGGTGCCCTTCAATAGAATTTATTTGTAAATAATATCAGAAATCCTTATTTCACAGATTTTTCTGCCACATCAATCCTCATGCCTGAGGAAGTGTCCTCTTTAATTCAAAAATTAGTTGATGCGGCCAAAGAGGCTCTGAAAATAGCCTCTGGTTGGAATGTCAAAGAGAAGACGTCAAGCTATTACATATTCATCTCCCATTGAGGAAGATATCTTTGAATAAAAAACAATATACCCAGTCGGTTTAAGGCATAGTAATGTTTTCAAACTTCATTACATTGGTTTTCCTGTTATTGCATACAGAGTTAACCATCAACATGGGACTTTAAAAACATGTGCATGCATATATGCGTGCATATTAAGATCAATTTAGCTGCTGCATCAAAAATGCCATTTTTGGGGTTAACGCTTCAAACCTTTTATTTAAAGAGAAGGGAAAAAAATAAGCTTAGGGGTGCAAGGCCGCATAAGAAATCCCATTTTTATAAACAGTGTAGCATTACTCTTTTATAAAATGCTACTCAACAGTGAAGAGATCAAAGAGTTAAAGTTATTACACCAATTGTCTACAGCCATGTCCTTGCCAACGTGGCATCTGAATCAACCCAATACATCCACTTGTGAAGCCAACTGCAGAGACTAACACAAAAGAACACACTACGATTCTCAAAACTTTTTTGTGGCGAATCCAAATTTTAGATTGGCATGTGATGACCATCCACCATCAGGACAACAAACCATCTTTAAGCTGCCAATCAGCCCATCACCCAACTGAAATTACCCCTCCCAATCCACTCCTTGTAACAATGTTTTAAAGTCTCTGACAATATCTTGAGCACAGAGCAAGTCAGACCGCTGCATGTAAACAGCTCAACTGTCTGCATGCACCATCCTTGCATTTACTTCAATAAAGGCATCTATTTTCTAGTTGATTATATAGTACTTTAAATTACATATAGTACTTTAAATTACAAGGAGTGTCTTCGTCTTTTTTCTTTTTGCAACTATGAATGTAACCAGATGCTAGAAAGGACTCGGGAATATAAAACTTACCATTAAAACAAGAACGTGTCTGCTCCCTTGGTCTAAATCTTGATACAAAATGCCAACATCGACCTCAGCATTAAGAGCAATCAATGTTGTTAGTATAGTATCAGCACTCTCACTTGCCGTCTGCCAATGAATAACTGCAATGCTCCGACTAGAAACAAGTAAGCACTGGCCAATACAAGAATGATAGATTTTATGACATCGTCACTTACCAACAGTTAATATGTGTGGAGGAGTTGAAAGAACATGAGTGAAATGGTTGGGTGCTCCACAGCCATGAGCCTCTGTTTCACAAATGAATTGAGTATCCTCATCCACTGTGAGAAGCTTCAAAAGCTCATCAAAAGGGCAACCCACATGCATAATCTGAGTTGGGATGAAAAGAAATCGAATTTTAACATGTCTAACATAGAATTCATAGCAATTCTGCTTACGGAAGTTTCTAGTTGTTTTAAGAATACCGAAATACTTTATCAAAACATTATTCACATGTGGCAAACCTTTGCCTGTCTGAGTTCTCTTGCAGCTATGTTAGTAGCATAAGAAATCTGGCTCTTATATCCAGACTGAAGACCACATTTACAGTCCACTCGTCGTAACACGTCCAATCCGAAAATGGTATGTGCTATACAAGTCTTGCTTGCTCCATGTGAAGAGCCTGTGCACTTCCTGTCTTCTGAATTGGCATCATCAGCATCATCCTTATAAGTAAATGACTGATGAAGGCAGCTTAATATTTTTTCCAACACTTCAAAAGCATCACCATCTTGTCCCTGTAAAACATCGTATCCAAGTTCATATTTGGTGAGAGAGAGAGAGAGAGTCAAAGAAAGACAAAATCAACAAATTCCTGTGACCATACCCCCTGGAAGGACTTATTACTAGGATACAAATTGCTCAGAGAGATTCTTAAAGAGGTTAGCGCAATAGCTTCCCTTTGCCTATCAGTATTACCCATGCTTGGGGCCTCAAAGATCTGACGTAACGCACAGACAACACAAGGATCTCCAACGTGCACATGCCTAGATAGACTGAAAAACTCATCTCGGAACCGTCTTAAATGCCACAGAGACTGCAGATATCACAAGAGTCTAGAGGATCAGGACTGAAAGGAAAAGGTGAACACTTTGTCACGGATCGTAAAATTGTAATATGTAACTTGTCTTCAATTCCAACCTGTATAGTTGCATCAAAAAAGCATTTGCTTTCACCAAGGTAATTTCTCATCCCTTTCCCAAAGAATTTATGTGATCCATCCATATGTTTGAAACTGATATCAGTTGATAAGACCCCATGGTCTTTTTTCTCTTCTGCTAATGCGTCTGCAATAGTAAACAGATTAAAATATAATGAAGAGCTCCTTGCTATTGTTTCCATCATCTGACAGATGAGAGACAAAAATATTTTTATTTAGTCTGAGACATCCTTCTGTTGAGGACAATCATAAGAGTTTCATGTATCCTCAGTAATCAAATTTGACTGAGTCTGCCACATATTGTTTTTGGACTTTTTGGTGCAGATATTTTGTCAGTCTCTTCTTGCAGTTTGCCTCTATATACAACAGGACATATCTATACAACAGGAAAGATGATGCACTTCATTTGATGTGGAGACAACAATAATATGGCATGAGTGCTTGGAAATTTTAATTTATGAAATGGCAATAGTAAGTTTGAATGAGTCTTGCAGTACTTTTTAATGAATATTTTCAAATGTATCAGAAATTTCAGAAATAAAATTTAAATCAAAGCCTCACTGATCCTCCAGAAATGTTACTCTATCCACAATGGACTTTATTAACAATGGATTATATTCAAAAGAATAACACAACATAAGGTGAACTAAAGTCAACATTGGATTATATGCCGCAAGCTGAACTAGAAGCATGTTATTCCCTTTCTTCCTATTAGAGATATGATTTCATATCTCTAATACTTCCAATGAACACATTACAGTAGAAACATGGAGATGAAGTCAAAATCTTGGTAGTCGCCTACAATCAGCTAAGAAGGCTCAAGGGAGTAAACTATCGTCCAGAAAACAAACAAAAAAAGCCTAAGATCTCTTTAGCCTAATATACTCAAAAAGCAACACTTTGTCATCTTGAAATATTCTCTTAATGTGCTGCTTACAGACACACCCCATGAGACATAACAGCTTCTTAGATCATGTCACTGCTGCAACCCACATTTTTTAATAATATACTGATGAGGAAAGTCAAAGCACAAACTTTGACAAATGCAAATGGAGAGGATGTTGATTCTCACATTCAACATCAACTTCTTCTGTGTGTTCTTATCGACCAAAAGTCTTCAATTCAATTGACAGCAAGCACGCTTCTTGAGGGGAGATTGGCAACTCTCCACATAGCATAGTGGAGAAACAAAAAGGAATTGACTGAGAGTGGAGAGTTGCCACAGCTCCTACTTTGCCACAATGAAGTCACAAAACGGAAACTATTCCTTGAGTGTCACAACTCCACGTCAAACACCATGCCAGACTATACAGGCTCCCACCTAAGAAATCCACTCACCAAAAGAACTTACCATATCTGTTCCTAATTATTCACGTATATTCAAGGATCCACATTTTGTTTCATTTCCACTGAAACAATTGTATAACACGCTTTTAGCATTCACTACTCTGTAGTCTTTCTAAAGAAGTGACTTCTGCAAACGAACATAATGCCAGTGGAATGAGTTCTCAGTTATAATACTAATAAGAGCTACAAGGTAAACTTATGACTTTCTTTTACTATGAAAAAAATTTGCACAGGCAAATCATCCAATGACCACGGTGTGCTATGCAAATGGAGATTTTATTGAGGAATTTCCCAATGGTTGTATCAAATATGATAGAACATATTTTACTGAAAATGATAATGATGGTGGTGGTGGCAAGGATGATGATTGAAAATTTCTGGAAACCAAAATTCCAACAATTTTTTTGGATTTTGAAGGCTGCAGCACCAAATTCTTATGTCTTTCTTTCGAATCTACGTGAAAATTTGCACCAAAAACAGAATATTTGGCCAATAATAAAATGAGCAAAAGAAAGCATATACCAAAGGTGGCGGCAGATAGAGTAAACGGCTCTTGTGGGCTTACTAAACAGATTATTTTGCATCCTAAAGGAAAAAAGAAAAGCCACACAGGCAGCATCCAAAAGAGAAAGGAAACTCAAGACAAAGAGTTGGCACTAAAGCGAGTAATAAAGAAAGATGTGTTAAGAATAGTAGGGTAGTATGTATAAATTATTAATAGTAAGAGGGTGTATATATAATTCTTAGTATTATAGGTCAACAATAAATACAAAGATGTACGAGACTTGGTTAATTTTTTAACCTCTCTCTTTGTCTCTAATATTATATTAATCCTCCAAACTTAACATGGTGTGGTTGTGGTGGCTGTGGTGTGTGGTCTCTGTTCATCGCCCACTTGCGTCGTTCATGGTGGTGGTGTAGTGGCGTGATCACTTGTGGTGGTGGTGGCTGTGGTGGTCTTGCTATTGACGTCAGCTTGTGGTGTTGTACTGTTGTTGTGGCTTCTGTTCTTCTGTTCATCGGTCGTGGTAGTGGTTGTGGTGTTCGGTCGTGGTAAGGGCTGTGATGTGTGGTGGTCTTGCGATTGAAGTCGGCTTGTGGTGTGTACTGTTGTCGCAGACCAGAGGGTTGCTAACCCTAACCAGCGAGGAAGAAGAAAGGATCCAACGAGGTCTGGATCAAATCGGGTCAAGTCAAGCCCAGGACTTAAATTTTAAGTCCAAAACCGGTCCAGCCCACGGTTTAGTTTAGACCGGACCATGGTTCAGGCCAGTTCAACAGTCTAGAGAGCCTAGCCGGTCCGGTTCAAAGTGTTAGATTAGTTAGACTTAGGGGTAGTTTAGTCATTTTTTTATTTTTATGTTGTCCTAACTTAGTCTGATTATTTTTCTTTTGCCCTACTAAATAAAGACCTCTTATATAATAGTTTTCTTTTAAGTAGTTTTTCTTTAAGGTTGTTCAGGTTAGTTTTGCCTCAATAATATTTTTTTATTATTTGATCAAAGTTAACATGGTATCAAAGCATGGTTTCGATCCAAAATATATTGTAGCACCACAGTAATTTAGTTGAAAAAAGAATATATTCTTGAATTAGGGCTAACATCATCTATGACAATTTATTCTTGGATTAGAGTTGCTGATTTTGTTTGTAGTTCTAAGAGCTGTGAACAGCGCTGAAATTATTGTTCACGCGCTGTGAACAGTGCTAAAATTACTGTTCATGTACTGTGAATAGTACCGAAGTTACTGTTCACGAGCTGTGAATAGTGCCAAATTCGACTGTTATGGGTATTTGATTTACAAAATTGTTGAGTTGATTTGTGATGAACTTTGCATTGTATGACATTGACTTCCTCTTCTCATCTGTTGGTGTTTCTCGTTGTTGGGTCTTCTTCGCTGAACTAGTCTTTGCAAGGTAAGAAATCCTAACTACTCGGGTTTGTAAATTTTGGTTACTACTGGTTTGGGGTTAGTTCTGGTTTGACTATTCTTCTGATAATTTGGGCTTACTATTTGACATAGCGTTGCATTGTCTAGGTTTATTTGATTTGTCTGTTTGGACTTGTTATTTGATATAGCGTTACATTATTTGAGTTTGTTTGCATTGTTTCATACTGAATAAATAGAAAACTTTTATTTTCTTTCTTACTGATTGGTGGGTTTGAGCCTTTGGGACTGATTTTGTGAATGAACGACTGGGTGAGTATTTGATTTGCAAAGTTATTGAGCTTTGGTTTTCTATTGGACCCTTATTTGCTATTTGGGTGTTGGATTATTGGGTTGCTAGATTTTATTTGCTTTGAATTGCTTGATTTAAGTATCATGGCCAGTGGAAATTCTAATTCTCTTCAGGTTTTCAGTGTCAAATTAAAAGGTGAGAACTATGTATATTGGGCTTATGTTATGAAAAAAATTTTGTTGGGTAAGGAAATGTGGAGATATGTTAGTGGTGATTTGTCAGCTCCAACTGATCCTAAAGATGAGAAATATGTTGACTTAAAGAATACTTGGGAAATCAAAAACGCTAAAATCATCACTTGGATTAACAACTTAGTTGATCAGACCATTGGTGTTCATTTGACTAAGTTTAATACAACCAAGGAGATTTGGGATTATTTAGCTACCTTATTTGTTCAGTCTAATTTTGCAAAGAGGTATCAGTTAGAGCATGAAATTCGAGCTGCATGTCAGGGTGATAAGAATATTCAGGAGTTCTACTCAGTTATGACTGGATATTGGGATCAGTTAGCACTTGTTGAACCTGTCAAATTGAGTACTCATATGATATATCACACGTTTAGAGAACATAGGTTGGTGCAATTTTTGATGGCCCTTAGGGATGACTTCGAGGGACTTCGTGGTTCTATTCTTCATCGTAATCCACTTCCCTCAGTGGATGCAATAGTGAATGAGCTTCTGGCTGAAGAAGTTCGTCTTAAGACTCTTTCTAGAAAAAGTCTTTTTCCATTGCCTACTCAGACTATATTAGTTGTGCATCCCATGGTGATTTCTAAATATCGGGGTCATGTAGTTTCTGTCATGAGAAGGCTCACTGGAAGGCTCAATGCCCTAAACTGATAAGCAAAAATACAAAGGGGACAGCAAATTAGTCAGCAGTTGCAATACCAGTGGATGAGTCCTCCTCATAGGCACCCAGCCTAACTATACTTACTGATCAGTTACAAAAGTTAATCTCTCTCCATCAGCCTGGTGCACTTACAGTATCTCCTTCAGTAGGTTCATTTACCTCAAGTCCTTCAGGATCCACAGTCCAACAAGCTGATTGGGACATGCCGTAGAAAGGGAGGACTGTAGGCAGCTAGCAGATTTCTTCACAAAGTCGCATCTTGTCACTTGCTTTCGTTTTCTTCTTGGCAAACTCTTGATGTTTTCTGCTACCACATCATGAGTTTGAGGGAGGATGTTAAATTAGTTAGATTATTTAGACTTAGGGATAGCTTAGTCATTTTGTTTACTTTTATGTTGCCCTAGCTTAGTCTGATTATTTTCCTTTTGCCCTACTATATAGAGACCTCTTATATAGTAGTTTTCTTTTAAGTAGTTTTCCTTTAAGGTTGTTTAGGTTAGTTATGCCTCAATAATATTTCTTTATTATTTGATCAAAGTTAACACAAAGGTCCAGAGAGCTCTGGTAGCCCGGTTCAATGGTTCAACCCGGTTTCCATTACGGTTCAGTATTCCAGCTTTTCTTTTCTTCAGGTTTATCACTCCAGCAGCCTTAAGCAGTTTTGTTTGCTTCTATTATTTGCTATATTATTATGGAACCCAAGAATAAAAATAATGATAGTCAAGTTGATCTTATTTCATCCACGTCACCAAAATTTTCTCCTACAGTTCTACTTAATGATCCCATGACATCTGTTAAACTCAATGGGACCAATTATGTTTTGTGGTCACGATCTGTTCAATTGTTTCTTAGAGGTAAAGGCTTTAAGAAATATTTAGTGGATACTAAAACCAAGGAAGGTACTCCTAGGTATGATAAGTGGGAACAAGAAGATGCTCCAATTATTTCATTGTTATTGAATAGTATTGAGTACAGTATCAGTTCTACTTTGCTTTATCTTGACACGACCAAAAAGATTTGGGATCAGTTGACCACCATGTATTCTGGCGCTGGGAATTTCACTCGTGAATATAAAGTATGCAAATAGTATTTTCGTCTAGAGCAGGGTACTCTGAGTCTTGAGGACTATTACTCTCATGTTCGGGGAGTGTGTGAGGAGTTGAAGTTCTATCACCCCTTTACTACTGATGCAGCAGTTTGACAGAAGCAACATGAGGATTTGAATGTTGTTCGATTTTTAGTTGGTTTGAAACCTAAGTACAAGTCTATTCGCTCTCAGATTTTGGGTGGTTCTAGTCTTCCATCCCTACTTGAGGTTTTCTCCCACCTGTAGCGTGCTACCTTCTCTACCAGTTCATCCAACACGGAGTTTAGTGTGCTTGCTGATCGTTCAGCTCTTGTTGTCTCATAGAAAAGTAAGAAACAACCTGTGGTAGCAAGATCCAGTGTTGAGTATAGGACAATGACACATACGACGAGTGAGTTGACGTAACTACTACACTTTCTCCAGAAAATTGGGTTTCTAGTTCAACTTCCTTTAAAAGTTGTTCTGTGACAACCAGACAGCTATCCATATTGCTGTCAATCCTGTATTTCACGAGAGAACCAAGCATATTGAGATTGATTATCACTTTATTCGGGACAAGATAGTAGCTAGGGAGATTACAACTCCATTTGTGAAATCTGAAGATCAGCTTGCAGATATTTTTATCAAAACATTGAGTCGTACACGTCTTACAACTATTTGTTCCAAGCTTGGATTATATGATATATATAGTCCAGCTTGAGGGGGAGTGTTAATAATAGTAGGGTAGTATGTGTAAATTGTTAATAGTAAGAGGATGTATGTGTAATTCTTAATATTGTGGGTCAACTATAAATACAAAGATGTATGAGAGCTAGGTTAAGTTTTTAACCTATCTCTTTGTCTCTAATATTACGTTAATCCTCCAAACTTAACAAGATGCACACATGATTAATATCACAACACCTTCAAAGTATAAAGGGTAAATAAATTGCAATGTAAAAGAACAAGTATCACAGCAACTTCAAGTATTGACATGTACTTGTGGAACCTCATTCAAAAATGCTTCTGAATGACAATTGACAAATGAAATGCATACATGATTGATCATTCAAAATTTCTCAAATAGTAAGCACCTAAAGTACTAAAAGAACATGAATGGAAAAAAAAATAATTCTGAGCACATAATAGTACTTACTGTTGCTACCATGAACATTGTCCTGATCCAAGCATGCACTTTGTGCAGCTCTAATATGGCAACATCCCGGTTCATCCTTATCCTTCTCAATTGATGAGAATCCAGAGATCCAATCAAGTCTTCAGCAGTGGGAGAGTGCAATTTAAGAGGATGTGATGGCAACTCAACATTTTCTATGAGCAAGGATGGTTTCAAGAGTAACCTAAATGCCTCTTTCACTACCCAAGTCCCAAAGAAAGCGGAAGAGTGGATACCAACGAGTTCAAGCTTAAAAAAGCTTGGTGGAAAGAGTGTATGTGCTACAAAGTAAAGTCCGAATAGTATAATTTATCAAAAGGGAATGCAAGGTGCCAATCATATAATGCTTTCTGCAAGGTAAACGGATGTCCAATATATAGTTTTGTTGGCGAACAATTGCTTTGATTTGGAACAGCTGGAAGTGGTTCCATGCGTGGTGTGTGAATTGGACATCAAGGAATCCTATGAGAATAGAAGTTTGGTCATTTCTTCTTGGTATGTCAACAAGGGCTCTAAAAAGGAGGAGTAATTTGAGGGTGTCTTTCCAAGTAGCAGAGGACTAGGAGACTGATCCTTTTTCTTTTTCGCTCTTCATCATGATAATAAGGACTTAAGTAGTGTGTTCAGGAGGGTGGGGGTGATTAGCATGTTAGAGATCTCTCATCTACTAGCCAACAAATCACACAATTAATGTAGAGGATGAGATACTACGCAATCTCATACGCTCCTTGCTCCATTTTTGAGGCAATGTTAAGTTTGAAAATCAATCCTGGTAAAAGTGCCATTATCCAGTTTGAAGATGTTACGAATACTTCTACTTTGGCAAGGAACTTAGGATGTAAGGTGAACTCCCTCCCTTCCACCTAAGAGGGCTCCCACCAGGACTATAACAAAACAGAAATACATTTTAAACCTTTTGCAAAGAGGTCCTAAAGGAGGCTAGCAAAGTGGTTGAGATGAAACCTATCAAAAGGGGGCGACTTAACCTGATAAAAAGCACCCTGGCACTTCTTTCTATGTCCTTTCTATCCACCATTTCATCTTTAGTTGAGAAAAGTCCGAATAAGCTACACAAAGGCTTTCTATAGGAAGGCTTACGAAGGAATCTGATCATAAGGAAGTGGAGCAGAAGGTATAATGCTCCCTAGTTGAGTTTCTTACGGCATCAAGCTCCCCACATGATTCAGGAGGTATATGGCAGGAGAGCCAGCGGCGTAAAGTTTTTGAGAAGAGGCATGGCATTGGTGTCAGGGAAAACTTCAAAACAGGCGACATTAGTGCAAGGGGTAGGTCTTATGGTATCCCTTTATGAGAAGTTGAGGAGTCTCTCAAAACATCAACTTTATATTAGGATTGTGGGGAACAGTAAGACAGACACTTGATATCTATATTCTGCTCCCAAGGAGGATTATCCTGTGCTGATAAGTTAGCGTGCTGATAAGTTAGCGATCAACAGGATGACATTTATTGCAAAATATGTAAGTCATTCAGGTGGACATATAGTAAGAACTTCAAAAGCGGCATAATTATCCAAGAAAGAGAGTCCGAATCCACTTGTGCCTTAGCAAGGTTTAGGAAGAGGGGAGAAGGAACTTGAGGTGAAAATGTGCACATACTAAGATCTTCTCATTCAGACGGAAAATCAATTAGTAGGGCAGGGCTGTAAGTGCAAAGGAGTGGGTAAGCTGATCAACCACTTAGTCTTGCACTGTGTGGCAACTAAGGGAATGTGCACTTCCCTGCTTACCTTAGATGGTGCATGTTGAGTTATCCCCTCATTGGACCATGTTGACAAGCTGAAAGGAGGGTTGTGTTTACAAGAAATATTGGGAGGTAAGAAAAGCGGCATCATTGAATTTACTGAGGAATCAAGAGGAAGAGAGAGAGAGAGATAGAGGCATAATTTTAAGGGTGAAAGCTCTTATTGCAACACTTCCGAATATCTTTTGGAGTATGAAATTGTTTGGTCTAAAATAAACATATTCGGTAACCCAGGTGATTCTTGAGTAACTTGTACTGTCTTTTTGATTCAGTTGGTCCTTTGTATACTGTGTATACTCAGGATTTGTTTTGTTGTAGTTTTGTTTAACAAGGAATTGGCATTGGGTGAGTCTAAAAAGATGTTCAGCCTTATGCATTGCCTTCCAGTCTGTTGATTGGAAGATCATAAAACACCTTCAAGAGTTTCTTGAGTATACAAAGCTGCACAACAAAAGACATAATTTAGGGCACATTCTCCATAACAAAACCACAGTGCAAAAAGTTTAGTGGTCCCACTCAAATTTTATTGGTCATATCCAAAGATTTAAATCATAGCAGTGTACACAGACATCGCATGTCCTGTTTTGACATGAATGGAGAATGTAAGACAGGGCAACTTCCTAAACATAAAAAAATAGCCCTATATGTGCATTTATATATTAATGACTAAACTGATGTAATATATATCAATTTACACTGTGCAATAACATAATTTTGCGAAAAAAATTACTTACCTAGCTTGACTTCTCCATGAGAGCAACTTTTTGTTTCGGTCCTTCCACCAGAAACCAGGGAGGACGCCTTAGTTTCCTCTAACTTTTTCAAAGGATCACCTGAAGAGCAAGTTGGCACTCCAGTTACACTCAACAATGTCTCCGCCATCTCTGGCATTGTTCCATCTGCTTTTTTGTTTTTCTCAGCAAGCTGCTTCTCTTTAGCCTCATTCTCTATTTGTCTTTGACGCTCCAAATGCTCTTCAAGCATTCTTTCCTCGGCTTCAAGCTCAAATTTACGCCTAAGTTCCTCTTCCTGCTGTTTCAGTTCACTGGCAATTACAGAGACAACACTCTGTGATTCTGGGTAATCCCCATCTTCGGGAACAGAAAACTGACTGTAGAAACACAATAAGTCAACCTACGTCAATTCAAAACAGACCGAGCTCATTTAGGAGAAAAGGATGCTATACTGAAGGTGAAAATAGAGGGGAAAAAGGCTTACACTTGATCTGCATCCTTCTCGTGTAGCACCTGTTTCTGTTTACCACTATGAAAGCATTAAACTACCTCACACAAAAAATGAAAGACAGCTACCACTTGAAAAAAGGAAGTGAATAAATAAACCAGACTCCGCAATATAAGACCTTGGAATCCTTGGATTTGCGGTAATCCTTTTTCTTTTTCTTATCCTTCATCTTTCCCTCAACATGTTTCATCTGTCCCTTGCTAAGACGCTTGTTGGCATCAGATTCAAGCTCCGCTAACAATGCTTCTCCCGCAACATCTGACTTCCTTATTGCATATTGGTAAACCAGATTCTCCAGTTGTGCCTGGAAAAGAGAGCTCAAGTCTGAAAAAGTTTCACTTAGGGCATACAAAAAATGGCCAATTTACCGTAAAGGGTTCAACAGGTAGAAATTCAAACCTGGATGAATGACTTCAGAAGGGGCACTATAATCGTCCGGTAGTCATGGACTGATACTTTTGCAAGTCGTGAATATAGCTTTCGAATATCAGCACAACTCCTCAGGATCCTTGCATCATCATTGAAAATCTGCAGTACAGAATCTAATGAGACTCCATGAACATATCTTAAAAACATCTTTGAAAAAACAAAAAAAGAAAATGAGATAAAAATGTAAAAAAAAAAAAAAAAGCTTCCTCAGTGCACCTAATCTTGACAAAATACTGTGGAATTCCAGCAATTATTTGGGGAAGATTCACATTGTAGGGAAGAGTATCAAAGTTTCTAATTTGTTAGAAGGCTTGACAACTCTTTGTATGATTATATGATTTTACACCAATCTGGGTACCAAGGAACAACATACCCACCTCTTTCGAACTCTTCCTTAATCGCCCTTGAACTAAATTTCTTATGCAATTGTCTCCTTGATGCGCTTCATCCTGCATTATGTATTCATGGTTTTGTTCACATGCAAATTTGCAAAAAACAAAAAACAGCAATAATCACAGTTGTTTGCATCCAACCTCATTCACATTTACAGCTTGAGCTTCCTGGAGAATTTTTGGTATGAGATGCAACTCAGATCTACTAAGAATATCCTCCCTCTCAGCAAGTTCCTCTTGCAGCTTTTTCAGGAGTGACTCGTAAGTTTGAGGTACATAGCTTACACCTTGCTCCCTTTTGTGAAGTTCTTCGATGCAGATTCTATGAATTTCATGTAATGCTTTGTCGTGGATCAAATGCTGACTTTTTCTCATACACATGTTTTCCAAGCTAGAAATTTCCTTTTCGAGGATCAGATAAATTTCCACCCCTTGACGAACTTTAGACTTTTTTATGTTTGGCCATGATGCTAACTGGTCTTCAATTGTAAAACCCGAATGCAACCAATGCGCAATAGCATCACAATCTGGCAGAACATCTAGTTCATGATCACCAACAGCAAAAGATGTTGCAGACCCATCATCCGCAGCTGCATTATGAGATGTGGACCTCATAAACTCCCTGCCCTGTAAACTCCCATCCAAAAGGACACACAATGTGTCACCACAAATAACTATCCTTTCTTTGGATTCGTATTCCGGGTAGGAATTAAGTTCATCCTCCACGAAATCACCTATCTCAAAAAGCAAATCCTGCAAGAGATTACTAATTTCATTCAGCTGAGAAGTCCCCAGAAAACAGATGCAGAGGGGTGTTTGGTCCAGGCCATCGATCTGCAGCATTTTCATGGTGCAATTCATCACCTTCCTGAGATGGCTCGCAGCAATACATTCATGTCGCAGAAGCAACTGGAACATGCTGTGGATTCTTTCGAGGGTTTTTGCACGCTCACAATTATCAGACAATGGCCAATTCTGATCCAGGTCTTTTGACTGATTTTGAATGATTTCCATTGCCATGGCAGTGTCCACAGGCTTCCATATACCATTCACAAGCACCTCCATCGATTGATCATCAATTTTTTGTGGCGTAAATGCTTTGGATTTTGCTGATAATAGGTGCCCCAAATGCTGCTTCTCTAAATGATCGATAAGCAAGTCCATGTTCAGAGATTTATGATCACAGATGCAACAATCCCAGTATTTCCAAGTAGAAGCATTTTCAGCATGATGGATAGCGCCGCCCAATAGATCCTCTGCAGCCAAAACACCCGTAAATTTGGCACAATAGTCCTTAACATCGCTAATTTTTGGTCTCAGGCACGCTCGCTTCTCCTCGACATCCATAGAGTTCCAAAAGCTCCGAACCTCTGAAATCTTGCCGGCATCCAACATCGGTTCTTTAAGTTCGCCAATCGGCGGGGTCAACTCACAAGTCTTATCCGATGTAACCATCTCAGGCCCTTGTTGCAAAAGTCTGGCAGCAATTACACGAGCCTCGATCTCCTTCCTCTTCTCTTCAACCGCCTTTACTGACATTGGAGCCTCTGTGCACCCAATCTTTGACTTATCTAAAATCGATTTCAATGCTATTTGTATTCGCTCAAGCTCATCTCGTGAAGTTTTTATAACAGGCAGAAAATTAAACAATGATAGACCTCTCTCGCATTCTTCCACGACTTCTTTGCGATCTTGATCATTGCTCGCCAATGTAGAGAGCAAAATCGCGCATGTAAGCGCGAACTCAATCGAGTTGGGGGAAAGCGATACAGCTTTCTTCGCAGATTCGAGAGCTTTCTTCCAGTGTTCTAGGCTCGCGTACTGGTCTTCGGTTTGTTCGGCGATTCTGGCGTGTATAACGGCTTCAGTGTGATGTGCGAGACTGGAGTTTTCGTAGCGAATACGTACATCGGCGATGCGTTTCAGGGCTTTGGTTTGATTTCTTCGGTTAAGAGCATCAAAAGCCCGATGACATTCAACATGGATCGCTTCATATTCGAGTTGTTCTGCGTTACTTTGTTCTTGATGCAGATTGTCTGAAGAAATCGTATTCGGCGGTGCTCCGTCGCTTGTGGTTGCGTTCTTGGCCGTCGACGGTGGTTTGGAGGGTGAAGGAGGGTTTCGCTTCTTCTTAGATCCCATTGAATGTAGTCTCGAAAAAATTTATTTGAATGAACGCGGAAAAAGTTTATACGAAAAATGGCGCGCGGAATAAAGCTGACCGGAGTCGGAGGTGGCTCTTGATTTCTCGGTGACTGTGTGTGGGGTGGGTAACTAAGTACTAACCGTCGTTGCAGAAAAATAGGTGGCGGAAAGCCTAAAACGTTTTCAATCAATTTCACTCATCCTATATACAATAATCAATAATATAGTACCCTCATATTTGTTATAAGTAAAATGTCACTTTACAAAACATGTTAACAATTTTCAATTTATACCCTTGAAGATTATAAATATCATATTAAACCCCTTAATGTCCTTTCTTGTCAAGAAAAATATCAAAGTGGTTTAAAATTGAATTGACAATGTTGATTTCGCAATTCGCATACAATGTTTTCATGTTCCTTTTATGTGTTAGGAATAATCAATTAAAATGAAATTTGTCTAACACAGTGCCACACACACACTAGATCACCATCTTTCTTGTGTTCACCCTTAATGATCCTATTGTATTCAACTATTCCATTTCAAAACACATCATTCCCTCCCATCATACTATCAACAAACCCTTATTTTTTCGCACTTTAACCACTGCATGTCTAAGACATCTGCATGAAATTAACTATATAAATAATACGTAGATGAAACACATAAATGTAACTAAGTAATTGTGTTTGAATTCATTAAACTATCCTCAGGTTTATGTCTCTTCCCATTCAAATTATATTCCCCTACAATTTACGACACATTAATCATTCAAATTATTCTCTACAACCACTACTAAAAAATCTTTGACACCATCCTCCTCGAGAGACATTCTCTACGAATCCATGTTTTTCATTTTAGATTTATTGATGGAGTTTTTGAAAGAGAGGAAAAAAATAATACATTAAAAACAAATTATTTGTGTTTCTAATCAAAAGATAAATGAGAATAGCAACATGGTGATTCAAAAATACTTAAAGATCCTAAAAATTACAGTTATAATAATATTATTGGAACACATTAATCATCACATTTTGCTTGACCCCACTTCAATTGCTATAAAGCGAGAATTCTTAGATATTTTGTGATATAAAGTATATGTCACTAATTTTTTGCTCTCAATTTTTCCCTCAACGTGCCAAATTGTATATTATTTTCCGTACCTTTTCCGCTTTCCAAAAAGAAAAATTAGTGGTAGTAACAATTAGTAACACACACCGCTTGGCACATATAGTGGGACCCACATAGCATTGCTCATAGCCAAATCGTATACACCTTTCCACGTCCCCCCTCCAACCCCCTCCTTATGTGCATATTCAAGAATCCAAACTTTTATATCCGAACCCATCCCTTTATATACACACCCCATCTTGTATACATGTTCTAGTCGTATAACGGGTCTCACTCTCTCTCTCCACAGTTCTTTCTCGTGATTCCACTTCCTAGCTTTCTACTTCTGAAAAGCCTCCCGGAGCTTGCGAGAACGTCGCGTCTTGAATCGTCTTTTCGGTTTTGGTTCCTTTTCCGTGATTCTTGCATCTCTGGTAACAATTTGCGGTGGTTTTGTTATGTATTTCACATAACTTTTTTATTTCTGATATGTATGTACGTATGTATAATATAACTCTCCGTATAAGTTGATGTGTTTTATCGTTTGAGCAGTAAACGTGAGAGTGAGATTGAGCGGCGAAGTTGAAGAGAGAGAAAGGCATTCGGATTCGGCTCTGCGTAGAGAGATGGAGGCGGAGGAGGGGAATGTTGGTAAAAAGATAAAGATTGGTGTATGCGTAATGGAAAAGAAGGTGAAATGCGGCTCCGAGGTTCTGGTTCTGTTCTTGTTTCTCAAATCACAGAAAACCGAAAAAAGCATGCATGACATGTATATTGTGTAGCAATCACTATATGTTTTTTAATTTGGCTTTGTCATTCATTTTGTTTATTTTCAATCGTAATATTAGGTTTTTTCTGCTCCAATGGGGCAGATTTTGGAAAGACTACAAGCATTCGGAGAATTTGAGGTATTGAATCACACTATTCACAGTTTACTGTGTTATTATTACTGTTTATGGAAATAATAAAGGTGGATTTCGGACTGTGAAAAAGGAAAATAGGTTGTAGGTGATTAGATTAGTTTACGTGACAGTGCATTCCTTTATTTGTTTTCTCTTCATTATACAGAATTATCACGTTCCAATGTCGCAAGCTGTTTTGAGCATGTTATATATGATGAATAAGTTTCTTATGGTGGTGTGGTCACGCTGGTTCTATTTCTCATGAAATCCTTGTGTCCTATTTTATTGCAGATTCTGCATTTTGGTGACAAGGTAATTCTTGAGCATCCAATAGAGAGGTACAATTTTGTACAGTCAGCAGAAAATTGTCATGTGCACTGCACTGTGTGTTGTGTTGTCAAACGTTGCTTTTATGAATTTGTTATTGTGTTGTACCCACCCTTTTCTGTTAAAATATCAATGAAGAGATTTGGAAAAAAAAAATTAGGTTTGTTGAATAATGATGCACATGCTTTTATCTACTTGAATGCCAGTTTGACTAATTTCCCTTCCCAACTCATTAATGTCTACATGTCTGATGCATCTCTACTTCATTTATGATGTTGTATCATAGGCATTACAATATTTTCCATTTTCCCCTCATTTTTTTTGGGTGGTAAAGGTTAACACAACACGTACCTGTCAGAATAAATGTGTAAGAAACTAAATACCTATAAATTCTAACATTTATGTGTTTGTCATAAACCAACATAGTTTTATGGTTTCTAACAGATAAACATAAAAAATAATATTTTATGTGTCTTGCATTTGAAGATATTGGTCATGTTCGATTTATTGAGTGTTTTTTACCAAGCAATTATAGTCATTCGTAGTTACTATGGAGCCGAAAAACGTATTCACATTATTAGTTTTACTATATTTTCTGGAGTGAAAGACATCTTTGGTGTTGGAATGCAGTTTAGTTACTATGAGTGACCAAATTCTTATCAATGTATTACAGCTGGCCAATATGTGATTGCTTGATTGCCTTCCATTCCTCTGGGTATCCCCTTGAAAAGGTTGAAGCATATGCTTCATTAAGAAAGTAAGTCTACTATTACATTTTCCTTTTTCTTTTATGTTATTATATTTTTATAAGCATACAAACATTATTTATTGACTGCATTCTATACAGAGGACACAACCCTAAAATACTTAGATACTGCAAATGAAACTAGAGATTGTGAGATAGTTTAAGAAGATATTGATTTTGTTGTTACAGCTGCAGAGAAATGAGGTGCTAACAGCTAACTACAATGGTAAAGTGTAGAACTAAGTATATAGGAAATTGAATGTGTGTACTTATGCACATGTCTCTAAAACGAAGCTAATATATACATACATGTGCCTACTGGCCTTGATGCTAGCCACCACAACGCTTATATAACAACATAAATGTTGTCTAGATTATTCATTTATTAAGGATAATCCAGTGCACGAGACTCCTGCCACAACATGGTTAAGGAAGGGTTTTATGAATGTGACAATTCTCTCACTTGTGGAGGGTCAATCGAACACATAGATCAAAATGGAGTAACCTTAGCAATGAGCCAAGGTTCATTGGATTATTCCATTATTACATGAAAAAAAAAGTTTTCTTCAGCTTGTTTAGCTATTTTCCAAATTTTTGTTTCGGCTAATACCTATTGGTGCCTTCATGTTATCTAACAAACAACTTGAATATCAAAAATGCACCCATTTACTAGTGAGACCTTGCAAGATCATGCCAAGGTTTAATACTGTTAGAAAAATCTGCACCATCAAAATCTGTGGATGCAAATGTTACCTTCATTACTTCTAGACTATTTAATCCCCTGATTGTTAGTAGAAGTTAAAGTTTGCTGAAAGTCTTCGACCCTTCTCCCACCTAGTTGAAGTTAATCATGACATCTAGGATCCCATTTTTGCTGAATGCCTGGGGACTCAAACTTACACTTGAACCATCATTTTTGGGTCAGTGTCTTTTTCTTCTGTGTATTGCTATCATGTCGTTGTTGCCCTTTCTGTAGTTGCAATCACCTTCACCACACTACCAGCAACAGTATTCCATGCGCCATCTCATAGTTGCCACTATTATTTCTATGTTTGTTTGCTTCACTGCACCAGAACAACTCCGGTGTAGAACTAAAACTTTTGCCGTTGCAGTAAGTTTTATCTCCCCCTCCATCACAACCAATATTTATTCAGTGGCCTTGACATTCATTTAATTGTCACAGATAGGACCATTGGCATTGAATATGCAGAACCAAGTGACTTCCAAAATATACATTTTATACTGCTAACAACGAATCTAGGAAATATTTAGGAAGGAATAATTTGAAATAGGGTAGAAAATTGACTGGACAAGTATAGATTTATGGACAAATATGGGAGAAGGAAGCATCTACCTTATGGATGGATGAAGTTCCTCAGGGAAAAAAGAACATAAAAATGGGGGAACTTACATTTCTTGAACATTTTTGAATTTATATTTATACAGAACATTAAATCCTCTGTACCTACATATTTATTTTTTCAGTTCATTTATTATTTTATTAATGACAAACAATTAAGATAATTCATAGTCATTTGTAGCAGAATTTCTACTTTTATCTATTTGAGATTCATTTATTTCGATTTCGAACTGGAAGAATTCTTGCCAAAGGAGCAAGTACTTTAAATCTATTTTGGTGTCAAAATATTCTTGCCAAAGAAAGATTATGGAGGAGAATAACTACTGTCAATTATGGAAAGGCAGTATGTAATTACTTTTAACGAAGTCGATGATGCTATACTATTGAGTTCTTTTTATGCGGGTGATTGAATTTGTGGTTGGTAATATTGAAAGATGTAGCTTCTTATACATTTGGATGTGAGAAGCGACCTCTAAGATGCATTGGTCTTTATATCTGTTCTTCTGGATTGAGTAGTGGTCTTTTAGGAGAATCTGAGGATCAATATATTTGTTTTATGTTGGACTGCTCAAGTTTGGTGGCAGATGGTTATTCTGAACTGTCATACTGTTCTGAGGGCACCAGCTGCTTTTGGTGGTAAATTGATATATGCAGGATGTGGACTCTTTCTCTCTCTCTATATATATATGTGTGTGTGTGTGTGTGCGTGTGTCTAATTTTTCTTTGTCTGTAATATGGTGTGATTATGCCCGGGCCTTTTGCTCTTCAAGCGGTAAAAGGTGGCCGGCCATTCGTTAAGGCCCAGGAATCCGCTGGACATCTCAGCGGCGGGATAATGTTTTCTCTATGTATTATCCTAACAGTTGTAGATGAGGGGTGCCTCATAATATTTCTTGTGCAAGTGTGACAAGAATGTGCGGACCATTTAGTTATTCATTACCTGTTTCTGTGCTGATTATTCCTTTATATTTGACATCGGTAATGCTTATGCTCTTGCTTAATCTTTTCTGTCATTGGATCATTGAAGGATTAAAGTATGACAGGGAGCCTGAGTGTGACGTAGTGGTTCTTTTCTCTCCTGCCTGAAGAGAGGGAAGGGCTGGGGTATATACAAGGATTCTTTGTTGGAGTTAATTGTGTGATAACACTTCTTTACATTTTAAAAGTGCAAGTTTCTTCTAATGTAACTTACAGAAATCTTTTGTGACTCTTTTTACATGAAAAAATCTTTAGTAATTATTTCCTCTAGTACTATTGTGTCTTTATGTGGTCCTCTTTACTGTTGTGTACAGAGGAAGCATCTGCATATGGTTTGTGTTTCTCTTTTGTAGGAGTCCTGCTTTGTGACATGCTTTCTATTTACCATATGCTTGATGTACCTGGTCAGCCAAATCTTGGAAGACTGCTTTATGTTTTGCAGTTATCATAACAAGAAGTCAGTTGGTCACGACTCTGCAAAATCTGTTGTTTCAGGCCTTTCCTTGTGAATGAGTTGGAGCCACAGCATCTTCTTCATGATCGAAGGAAAGTATATGAGGTATATCTTTTGATATTTTTCTTCTTCTAAGGGTTCAAATTCAGAAAAAAAAGGGGAAAGTAATTGGCAAAGTTTTGTTTGGGATGTCTTAAAGTTTTTTCTATGTATTGTTTCTTTTTTTGGAATACACAGTTGGGAAATTATTTTTTTTGGTTGTTTACCAAGTTGCGTAGGCTGTGGTGGGATGTCATCTTTGCCAATTGATGCCATAACACCAACATTGGTAGATTATTAGGTCACAGCCTTTATTAGGAGGGTGTTTTAGAGTTATGATGAGGTGTGTAATGGCAAGGGGACGATTGGGATTGGGACAGATAGTAATGTGGATGAGTCCTTTGGGGGCGAAATTTCCCTCTCTTAATATCATTGAAGAATATACAGGTCTTGGTACTTAATTACAAAATTATTGAGTTTGGTCCTCCCTTCTGGTGGCCGACCTTAAGAGGAAAAATGAACGATTGCCTGCTTAAGGTTTTGGCTGCTTTTGCCTGCCTAAGCTTTTGGCTACTTCCCTTATCTGGGAAGGAGGAGACAATAAAAACTGAATTTTGGAAGTCGAGGGAATTTTACTATTAACTCTTTGTTCTCCACTAGACTTTTGCCCTTCCTTTTTTCAATAGTTTCTTTTTATGAGAGAGGATAATGCCTTAAAATTCCTTTGCGTTTACGTTCTTTGTTGAATAACCCTTCTTGGCAGAATGTTATGATTTAGCAGCATAAACATAGAGAATGGCATCGATTCATTGGTTTTGTGTTTTACTTTGACGGGTAAGGGGTTCATCCCCTATTTCATGCTAAGTTTTTGTATGATGGTTTTCCTTTCACTCTTTTTCCGTCTCTAGTCTTCCTGCCCTCAATGAGTTTTCTCTTTCGTGGGTAATCCGTGGTCCATGATAGCTTCAACGACTGGCTTTTGCTGTGCTCTGCATAGTGGTCAATCCTGTTGTTGCTGGCCCATCAGATGTTATTATAACACAGCCCAATAAATTGTGACAGTGATGTGAGTGTTAATCTTTCTGAATTTCCATGCTACTCGGTTCTCAAGATGAACCATGTTGTGGTCTCTACCCTGAAAATATCTTCAAAACCATACCTGAACACCCCCATGGTGGAGCGGACCACAACCACCCACAGTACCTAATCAACCACCATCAATTTGCATATAAACCAAACCCAAAATTTTGCCAACACTGCTCATATCACTGGAGCGCACCTCCTATGAAACCATATCTACTACCAATATCATGTACACAGCAGACACACAAAAACAGAGACGCACGCGTACACTTACAGACAGGTACTATGACCTTTTAGATAATTATAAATCTATGCTTTACTTGTCTTCCAAACTTACTTACATTCTTCTTACTTGATTATTATGATGAAGTGAAGTTATAAAAAAAAACCTTGTAAAATCTATAATAATTTGTTATGCACCCTCTCTTTAGTCTACATGCCTAAGATCCTCAATGTAATTGCTTGTTGCCCTTCCCTCTTCCTCTTTTGCTTATCTGCTCCACTATCCTTTGGGCCTTCTTAACCCAATGCTCCTGACCCTTACTTGATCAAAGAGAAGCATATTCATTACTTCAATATTTTTTGCTCTCTGATTTTGTTTTCTTTTACTTTGATCTAAACTGGGCACAAAAATTATTTCTTTATTTTTAAGTTGTTTATTTGTTTTTTTTTTATCCTTTTGACAATAATATTTGCATTTTTTTGGTGGGGAATTCAAGCGTCTTGAAATGTTTGGAATACATGTTCCAAGATATGCCCTCATAAATAGAGAAGTTCCATATCAAGAGTTGGATTATTTTGTTGAGGAAGAAGATTTTGTTGAGGTTTATGGTAATCGTTTTTGGAAGCCTTTTGTGGAGAAGCCAGTTGAAGGTATGCTCTTTGTCTAATTTTACTGTTAGATCGTACAATGCTGCTGCTTTGTTGACCAATTATACATTTGTTAAGCAATGGTGCCCAGTTGCTTATTATTCTTTCTGCTTATATTTGTAATTGTGTTAGTGATAGATCTTTATTATTTCAAAGAGAATAATAAATCTTTTTTTTTGTGAAGGTGATGACCACAGTATAATGATATATTACCCTAGTTCAGCTGGTGGTGGCATGAAAGAGTTATTCCGGAAGGTGAGGATTTTGCTATTATCTTTTATTTGGTTTTGAGATGAATTGTGGTTAAAGTTATTGTAAAGTATCTTTGGAGCTTGGTTGATACCTTTTGCCTTTTTTCCTTTTTGGGGGTGAGGAGTGGGTTTAAAATCTGTATAACTGCATTGAAGTATTATATAATTTGGGGATGTGTGTGTATGTCATCCAATGCATAAGCTAGCCTGTAAGAAAATTGGATTTGTTTTGGTGACATATGGATTTGTGTTTTGGATTCACCATGCCAGCTCTGTTCAAATGCTCATGTTTGTGAAATCTTAATTGGCCATGGCTGCTATTATTCTAGCCAAGTTATTGTAGCATGTTAATACACCTTGAGGGTCTTCTATGGAAACCAAACATTGGATGATTAAGGTGACTCTGATGATGTGGTAGGTAGAGTGACTCTAGTTTCGGACTTTTGGGTTGATGCTCACTTTAAGCAAGAAATCCAGCTTCTAGCATTTAGAATAAGCTGTTGGTTTCTTTTTTCCTGTAAAGCTTTGCTGATGGGAATGTGCTTTAATGTACCCTGTTCTTACCCTCTTGGAAATTTTGCAGAATTGTTGTTGGAGTTATTGTCTTTCTAAGGGATTCCAGATTTGCTGCGCTTTAGTGTTCATAAGTGATGAGAAAATTCATGCTCCCCAGATTCATATTTTTTTTCTATGATTTCAGGTTGGTAATCGGTCTAGTGAGTTCCATCCAGAGGTTAGAAGAGTTAGACGAGAAGGCTCCTATATATATGAGGAATTTATGCCAACAGGGGGAACAGATGTGAAGGTTGTATAATCTATGCTTCTATAGTCTTCAGGGAATGGATTTCTTGATTTGTTCAGATTTTTTATCGAGGATGAATATATGTTATTCTAGTTGCATTTATATCTTGAAGTCAGTCCTGTTAGTATTCCTGAACCTGTGCCTTGAGTTCAATATTGTTACATCCTCAATATAGAATGTGAGATGAAACTAAAGGAACCTTTGAAGGATAGGGATGTGACATTGACTATTTGCATGAAAGATGTTGATTTCTCCTTATAGAGGCAAACAACTTGTTTTGTTTTTGATAAGAAACAATGATTTAATCATAAAACAAAAGTACAAAAGGAATGTCAAAGTTGGACAAGACATCCAAAAACTAAGACATGAAACAGGGAAAACAAAAAGGAAAAAAACTTTGCAAATACAATTCACTGCAACCCACATGACGCTGTCCAGCTTGTAATAATGTAAGACAGAGAGATATCTTCAAACTCTTTAGACACAGAGGTCCAAAAGGAAGTCAAAAAGTAAAATCTATTCCCAAAGTTCTTCAACCTCCTTGCATTTATCATAAAAAATTCTTGCATTTCTTTCCAACCAAATCACCCAAACCAAAGCATTCCACGCACAACACCAAAGAGTCTTCCACCTCCTATTCCCACCTCCACTCAAAACATCCAAGCATAACATTAAAAACATACTTCGTGGTGCCACCCAACAATGCCCAGCAAGTCTAAACATCTTATTTCATAATGAGAATGCAATAGGACAATGCAGAAATAAATGGTCAACACCACCACCTTTACACATAACACACCAATGTGGTGAAAGACAAATCTTAGGTCTCCTTATAAGCACACCATAAATATTAAGTTTGCCCTGAGCAATGATTCATACACAAATTTGTACCTTCATTGGGAATCTAAATGAAGATAGTTTACATTGCACAATATCTGTGAAATGAAATTAAACAAATTCAAAGATCTGATTGCATGGATCTGAAGTATTAAGGACTTAGATCCAGATTATTTTGTTGGCTTTGAAGTAGTACACAGTAATTTTATGCATTAGAGAAATAGAACTTCATTTACACGCTTTTAGATAACTACAAAGAAGTGAAAATTTGTGTGAACTCTCATGTCTCATCTATAATGCCAAAAGGCGACCATTTCCTCTTTCATTCCTATTGTCCACTACAAATGAGCCCTGATATATCTAAACTGATTCCATCTCATGGATTGGCCTCCTGATGGGGCCATATGTCTCTGCTTTCCTTGTATCTCCCTTCTATTTGGTTTAGGGAAAAAAGTGCATCCTGTATCTTTATCACCAAGATGCTGTCTGTGCTTAACTGTGCCAAACTCCCTTGGAAGCCTCTTGTTGAAGGTGTTATGAGTGGAGAGGAATTATAGCTGGGAAGAGAAAATTGAAGTCCACTATGACTCATTACCTTAACCACAATGAGGGAGATGCGAAGGCAGGGCTAATCACCGGAGTGAAATCATAATAAGTTAGCCAGAAGGTGTGGCTAAGACACCTCCTTTTCAAGGAGAGCTAATGCTTGTTGGGTATTTTGGTTTGACACTGCTAAACACAAACTGATGCCTTGGAACAGAAGCCATTTAGAAGCTGAGATTTGATTCAGGACCAATGTCACCTGGACAAGAAAAATTATGGCACTTCTTGGCCACAGGTTACTGTATCAGCATTGTTGAAAAATTACTGGCCAAACTCTGTTAGCAGTTACAGTCATGCTATGGTAATTACCAACACTAGGCTCTTCTATGGTTATTCAATTGGAAATCACTTATGTAAATTTTTTAGGAAGTTTTATCGCATTCAATGTCTTGAAATCAAGCAATATCTATTCCTTGGGCGCTTAAATCATTTAGGTCCAACATATCTCTTCTTTTGTATTAGGAGTAGGTATTTGAAGGAGTGAATGAAAAAGAATAGTTGGGGTTTACATTTTTTCTTACCAGCTGTGGTGTTGTTGGGTGAGGGTTTGCCCTTTCAAAATCAAGCTTTCTGCTTGAATAGGTCAATATACTCTCTTTTATATAAATTCCACCTATTCCGATTTAATGTTCTTAGGATTCAATCCTGCTGCATCTTTAGATCCTAGCCGCCCTTATTGCATAAGATCCTATGCCTTAAACCTAAAGCCCTCAAAGCGATCCTTGCACCATGAAATTCTAGCATCTTCCCACCCAGATTATTCACATGATAGCTGGCCAACTAATCAATCTTGTTTACGAATATATGTGTGCCACTAGGTTCTGAAAAATCAGATGATTAATGACTGCTCCACTTAAAGGGAAGACATTTTTTTATGAGTGGACTTTCAGCATTTACATATATAATGTCACTAAGGGGATTCCAACAAGACTAGATGTTAGAAGGATCACCAAGAAAAATATTTCTGTTTGCTCTTTAAATTGATTAATTGCATTTATGGAGTAGATGAAGAAGCATACGTGGTTTCTACTAGGAAATGTATCTCTTCAGCCCTTTACGGTGGGAAGGTGTTCTGGGTAGGAAGGGGCTGTCTATATCATTCAAGTGCATGTTATCCTCTTGTTGCTCATGCATATTAGACCTTTATAAGCACAACCGAGGAGACAGATGTGTAGCCTGTTCTTCCACATTCATATCAGTTCTTTATGTTTTTACTACTTATATTTGATGATATGCAGCATCATGTTTTCTTCACTCTTTAAACGTTTAACCATTTTATGTGATACATAGAAAAAGCTGTTGAGTGTGTTTTCATATTTTTGTAGGTGTATACAGTTGGCCCAGAGTATGCACATGCAGAGGCAAGGAAGTCTCCTGTTGTTGATGGGGTTGTTATGAGAAATCCTGATGGCAAAGAAGTAAATAATTTGTTATACTCCTACCTATACCTTTTGATTTGGACGCCTTGGTACCTTGCATGTTCTGCTTGACATCTATTCACTTGAAGTTGTGATCATTGGTTTTGTGTCCGTGAAGCAGTAATTGATTGGATGAACGCTTATACTGTTGGTTTCTGGGTGAAATGATCCAAGAGTTGTTACTTACTTTGGCAGGTCAGGTATCCAGTTCTGCTTACTCCTACTGAGAAGCAGATGGCAAGAGAAGTTTGCATTGCGTTTAGGCAAGCAGTAAGTCACCTTGATCCTTTAAAAAGTATATTGGTAGTTGTTCAAACTGTCAAGGCTCTATTAATCCGCAAAAATATATCATTTGTTTCACCTACTAAGGCATTATCATCATCATCAACTTGTGATTTGTTTTGGCTGCCTTAGGAAGATGATCTGGGTAAACCAATTTTATCAATATTTCAAAGCTGGCAGCTTTTCCAAACCAGAACGTGGACGTTGCTTTTTTGTTGTTATCCATTAAGGGTTCTTGACTTTCAGAAGGAAAACAGGTCAATAGCACAATTTCAGATAATTATTGTCTACAAAAATTGCTCTGGTGCATTCCAAGTATAGGATATACATGTCATCAAACTTCTTGACATTATTTCAATTGGATTTGCCTTTTGTTTTCCTTATCTTTTTGCATAGAAAACTGTGAGTTGTTGAGTTCTTTGGTGTATGTAGATTGGTTACCAAAGAGTTCAAGAATTCTGTTCTTCTGGCCACAAAGGAAAGGAGAAGAAATTCGAGTATTAGTATTTTATAACCTGGTTTGCTTAGTTTAATGTAGCATTACCTTTTGTAAGAGTACCAACAAACAACTTTTGTCATCCATTGCGAAAAATTTGGGTTGAGTGGAATTCACCTCATCAATACACACACATGCACATGCACAAGAAAGACCATTCTTCTTTGAAGAAATCATTTTATCTTTAAATAATGTGCATCTGTTCATAAACTTGCAGGTTTGTGGGTTTGATCTCTTGCGTTGTGAGGGGCGTTCATATGTCTGTGACGTGAATGGATGGAGTTTTGTAAAGAACTCCTACAAGTAATTCTTCTTAATTTGATTCTTTGAAAATCTAATTATGGGAGTTTTATCATTACACAACATTCAATTAAATACACGCCTCTTTTTTCCTCCCTGTTGTTTAGGGTATGGTACGGATAGCAATTGTATGACAGAAATATGAACAGTATACCTGACAAAGCCTTTCATCAGTAAATGAGCACGGGCATCTTGTTTCATTATGTTTTCATTCCGGCTTCTTTTTTGCATCTCCTTGTGTAATGTACTCATGCAACCACAAAATGTGTCTTGTTTGTATTTTATATTTTAACAAAGATCAACATTTTGCTGCCCACTTCCAGTAAACACCCCCCCTCCCCGGCCCTTCTTTTCCAAAATAAATAAATAAATAGTTGTGCTGCCCTTGAAGAATGTATCCTTTCTAGGGAAATAATCCAAATTGTGACCAAAAACAAAGGTTAAAATCTGTCATAAGTAAGACAAAACAATCATTTCATGCATTGTGGACATATTGCTTGATATATTTCTTATTCATAGAAGTGGATTTATAATTTCCTGTCAAAATTATATTGGAGCAGTAATGTGCAAAGTCAATTTGTTGGTGCTTTCTGGAAGTTACATAAGACCAACAGTATGCAAAGTCAACGTGTTGATATATCCTTATATACACACACACACACAAGGGCTAATAACCACAAGGCTGAGGGTTCAAATCCAACGGCATTCACTTTCTGCTAGTAGTCCTAAAAATTAGGTCTGTACCCAATCTAATCTTCTTAGCATCCTCAGTTAATGGAAACCTAATTTAGTTATGATGTTTCTTTAGCATTTGGGTCTTGAGATCATGCTTAATACATGCACTATTGTAGTTGAATGACGAATTCATCAGTTCAGTATTTGGTTCATTTGCCATCTTTTTGAAAAATCCATCTTGCAGTAATGTGATTCTGAATTAACACTTGTCTATATTGGCATCAGAATCTTTTTACTACCTGTATGAAGGTTTCATTTCTTTTTCTTTATCTTTGGTTATTTTTATCATGTTTATATTCATGTCAAAGGCCAAGTGGTTAAATCATTGTTGGACTGGTTTTATGAGAGCTGGTTCTTTTTGGTTCAACCTCTCGTCTAATTAAAGGCAAGTGTGTATATGCACAATTTGAACCTGTATTCTTGTATGCTTTGCTATGTTTCTGATTACGTGGTGCTTTCATTTTTTTTGGCTGTCAAATTTAGTTATTGTGTCTCAATTTGCTGACTACAGGTATTATGATGATGCCGCTTGTGTTTTGAGGAAGATGTTTCTAGATGCAAAAGCTCCCCATCTTTCATCCACAATTCCACCAATTTTGCCATGGAAGGTCAATGAACCAGTTCAACCTTCTGAGGGACTAACACGTCAGGGAAGTGGGATTATAGACACATCTGGGCAGTCCGAGGAGCTACGCTGTGTAATTGCTATTATTCGTCAGTAAGATATATACCCTGCTGTTTTCCTCAATTTTTGTGGCATTTTTTTCCCTCTATAATGATGGCTTATTTGATCAGTGGTGATAGAACTCCCAAACAGAAAGTGAAGTTGAAGGTTACTGAGGAAAAGCTGTTAAATTTGATGCTGAAATACAATGGGGGGAGACCTAGATCCGAGGTGTTTCTTTTCTCATCATTATCCTTTTAATGTTTGGTCAGATATCTATATTTTTTAACAAGAACTAATTACCTTCTCTCTCGGTCTTCACAGACAAAACTCAAAAGTGCAGTACAGTTGCAAGATTTGTTAGATGCCACACGAATTCTAGTACCGCGTGCTAGGTATCAATCCTTTTGCAAATAATGATTTAACTTTAAATTATATGGCTCATTTTCAGCAAACTCTGTCCCCCTTTTTGAAGTTTATCCCACAAAGAGAAGTTTGAATAGTTTTATGCATGACTTGCTCAAATTTCATAGTTGAAAAAGGTGGGAGTGTTTGGCTATTTGTAGACCCCTGTAGTGAGCCATGAGTCATGACCTTCTGAAACCTTTTTAAATTTTTTCTGATCATCTGTATCTATGAAACAATAAATGTGTAGAATTGTTTGGACATGTGAAGATCAAATCTTGGCATAGTTTATGGAAAAAATATATTTTAATTCAATTGTTGATGTTTTTTTTTTTTGAAGACTGCCTAAAATTGTAGAAAACAAGGTTGACAAAGTTCGATCAAGAAACTTATACAAAAAGAAACAGAAAAGAATTATTTTATAAATACACATCAAGGTGACTTTAAAAGTTAAAGGTGGATATAAAAAGAAAATGGAAGCCAAGTACACTGTGTGTAGGCCTCGGGCAGAGCCAAGAACTGGTTTAAGAGTGGTGGGCACAATCTTTTTTTTATATATGTTACTAAAATGATAAAGATCTTAAATCTAATTTCGATAAAAATCTAAGCTACCCAGAAAAAAATAAAAGCCTACGGTCAAAGTAATTTCTAAATGAAAAGGAAAAAAGTCATTACCAAACAATATTACTTTTAACCAAATATTTATGTTAAAATTACCTGGCAATTACACTTGATTCACAAAAAAAAATCAAAGTAAATCAAACTCTATTGAAGGTGTCTAGATATAATTTTACAAAATTGTCTTTCTAGGATTGATTGTGCCCCCCTTTCCACACACGCGCTCCCACACACATATAGTAGCTAATTTTTTTTTAAATTTAGAATATGTTTGTCTTGAACATCGATTTGTCTCGAGCCACCCTGACTTTAACTTTTTTTTCTCCTAATTAATAAAGGTAAAGCGACACATTTATATTAATTATGTCATATTTCATAATAAAAACTCATTAAATAAAAAAAGTCAAAAAGTTATTGGGTGGGGCTATTCCTAATCCACAAATATCCATTCCCATCCCATTAAAGTTTTTATAATCAGACTACTAAATCCACCCCTTTTATATCTACCCCATTTTAACTAAATTCATCTTATACTATCCACACTCCTTTAAAATAAGTCCACCTTCTATTTTCTTAAAACTAGGGCTTCATTCACTATTTCCTCTCATATTTCCTACACGAAAGAGCTTTTTCAATATGGATTTTCTTAGTAAGATACATGTTAGTAATAGTTCTCGGTTTAATTTTTCGTTTGATTTCATGTGCGCTGTGATTTCATTTTTGATTCTGTCAAGCTTAATTATTTTTGATTAAGAGTTTACATACATACATACATATATATATATATAGAGAGAGAGAGAGAGAGACTAGCGTAAACATAGAAGCTCTGCATTGTAGCCTCTAGCGGATACTTTTTATGTAGACCGTTAGATTACAATCTAACGATCACCAAACAAAGATACTCAAAATTAATTATCTAAACCTACCAAATTTAGTTCTTAACTAAATAAGAAATGTCTACAACATATTAATTGTGATCTATTTATATTAGGAAAGTCTATTTATTTTTGTGAAACTTAATATTTTAACATTAATAAATAATTTTTTTGACCTTTTTTACATATGTCATGAGTTGACCCATTTTGTGGGTTCAATTAGGGTACATCATTGTTGGGTGGGTTTTACTTAATCTTTGCTCAAATTATCAGTTTGTCCTCTTATTTTTTTGCCCAAATTATTAGTTTGTCCTCTTTATTTTTCTCTCTTTTGCTTCTAATCAACCCAATTTATACTAGAAGGCTTGATAACGTTGATGTATCTAAGTGACAAAGTTAAATTAAAATTAGGATTGTTTATCAAAATGCATTGCCACCATCCTTTTATTATAAAACCCAACATGAAATTGATTTGTTTATGCTCCAATTCAAAATTAAAAAAAAAAAAAAATTGATTTGTTCCTACTGCAAATTGAACACATAAAAAATCTAAAAAAGTAATTGAGAACTATCTTGTTATATAATCTGCGTATGAAACAATAATCAAGTTAAAATTTTTAAAAAATCCGACCCTACTTTTATTCATAGGGATGCATTACAACCTAAAACCTTATCAACATGCAGTAACAATGAAGCAGCTGAAGCAATTGAAGGGAAACATGAGAGAAGATGAGTTTGATTGTGATATTTTTAACCCAAACATGTATAATAAATTAGATGGGAAAAGATAAAAATTATTCGGGTCATTGGGTCGATCCATTAATATTTAAAAGTAGTTTGTATTTTTTTTATATTAACCTTAAGACTTTCCTAATAGGACTAGATCACAATTAATATGTTAAAATATTAAGTTTCACAAACCTAAATAGACTTTCCTAATATGACTAGATAACAATTAATATGTCATAGACATTTCCTATTTAGTTAATAACTAAATTTGGTAGGTTTAGATAATTAATTTTGAGTATCTTTGTTTGGTGATCGTTAGATCGTAATCTAATGGTCTACAAAAAAAGTATCCATCAGAGACTATGGTGTAGACCTTTTATGATCACGCTATATACACACACACACGTTTGCAACAAGAAGGAAAAATGAAGTATTGTAAATTCAATAGAAGGTATACTCAATAGATTTTTTTGATCCAATTGTGTCTATTCAAAGAAAAGTTAATATTATTACCCACTCTATAGCAACACAATTTGCTGCTCTTCATGTTAATTTAACTGAGGTTGTTTTGATAGAAGCTATAATAAGTTTGGATAATGTACAGATACAGAAAGTGTTATACTTATCTTACTTATCAATCCATATTGAAAAATTTATTTTGTGTAGGGTATATGAGAGTAGATAGTAAATGAAATCCTAGTTATGAGAAAATAGAATATGAACTTGTTATTAAAGGGGTGTGTATTGCATGGAGTGAACTTAGTTGAAATGGGGTGGGTATAGACAGTGGCGGATCCAAAGTGGGGGGTAGCTGCCCCCACTAGAATTTTAAAAATTTTTGGGGAATAAATATAATTTTGAAAATTTTAAAATTTATTAAAGATTGGCCCCCACTGAATTTTTTTTAAAAAAATTTATAGGTAGTTATGATATTTTGATAAATATATGGGTCACTTATAAATGTCAAAAAAATTCCTTTAAAAGGCTAAATGCCTACATTATGTGTTAGATTGAATTATTTTGATTTGGTGTTTTGAATAGTTTTATTGTGATTGGTTAAGTAATTCCTATACTAAAGTTTAGTTTAATAGAGTAGTTATAGTTTACATTTGTTTCAATTGGTTGTTAAAATTTAACTATATATGATTGAACCAATTTTTTTGGTTCAAAATTTTTGTTCGGTGATTAGGTCTTATAAATAAATTTATAGTGATTTTTTTTTGTGGGTTTTTTTTGTATAGCGCTCATTTATATGAGTTGTTACTTAAATTGACGTACTATTAATGAAATTATATTTTTGTGAACATTAGTAATTTTAATATTCATATGGTTTAGGTTGTGCCCCCACTGGTCAAAATTTCTGGCTCCGCTCCTGGATATAGATGGGGTGGACTTAGTAGTTTGATAATAAAAGTTTTAATAGGGCGATGAATATTTGTGGGGTGGGAATAACCCCACCTAAAGTTGTTACATATAACATATATGAACAAAAAAATAAAATCAATTGTAGCTCTTATCGAAACGTGAGGCTTATTACATATATTGATGAGTTTTCATATTTTATATCAAAATCGCAAAGTTATCAAAAAAAAATTAAGAAGTGTAATAATACCACTGTAGTCCAATGGAAACAAATCAATCATCAATTGTAGAAAAATAGAGATCAAGTGTAGGTTAATTCAAAGCAATTTCACCCTAAAATGTTGAATTTAGAACCAAATAATACACAAATTTGTAAATCAATACAAATTTTAAGGGTGGCACAACAAACTATATCTAGAAAAATAACTAAAATATATATATATAAAATCAAGAAAAAAAATTTGAGGATGGGCCAATGTCCCCCTGGCCCCTATATACCTCTGCCCTTGGTAGGCCTCACACTTGGTAGAGAAAAAACCTTACACTGAATTTTGTATCCCAAGTACACACCTAACAAGACCTTTTAATAACAAAGCCTCTATGAGTTTTGGAATTGCCTTGCTTTGAAGGAAGACTGAATCTTATAATATAGATTGATATTGAATGCCCCGAGTGTCTTGAAGGAAGATGAGCTCAAGGGAGCGGAGAGTCTGGGTCTCGAAGATTTCTCTTATGTTTTGGCATATGCAGGGGTCAATCGAGGCAACTTCTGCATTTTCTTTTCTGGATGCATCTTTCTGGAACAGACTTTGGCTTTGCCCCTTATGCATGAAACAAAAGTTTAGAGGTGATACCCTCACACCCCTCCAACAAAAAAAAAAAGTTCAGAAAATCAAATACATTAAGAACAATCTATTTTGTAACTGTTTGAGTGTAATAATCTACCTTCTTGACTTGTCATTTTCTGCTAATTTTCAAGTAATATACATTTCTTCAATGTAGCTCGTGCATTTTACTCGCTTATTCAGTTTTATGTTGAAGCAAAAGTAATATCTTTTACCTGATTTTGCAAATTTTAATATAATTAGAACTGGTCGGGAAAGTGATAGTGAAGCAGAAGACATTGAGCATGCTGAAAAACTTCGTCAAGTTAAAGCAGTTCTTGAGGAGGTCCATGTTTAATTAGTTTCTTCTAAACTGTGCATCTTTGAATTCAAGTTTTATTGTGGTTTACATGTTCTTTCTTTATGATCATGTTGAGTTGGATTTACATGTAGTGAGTGGAATTTCTCTACTTTGCATTTAAATTTTTGTGCATATCTTTCTGTAGAATCGGATTCTAGGAGATGGTAACTGGTGTAGTTGAGCTTAATTGGAAGTTGTGGTACATTTGGATAAGGATTTTCCGAATTCTAAGAAGATTAGATTTTAAAATTTACCATGTTTTTAGGGAAGCAAATTCTGCAGCAGATTTCTTGTCAAACAAGGGGATCCTTGACCAACAACCAAGGATCTATCTTAATTGGAAAGATTTTCCTATAGATGGAAGGTTCCATCTTTTGCGGGACCCATGGAGTTTTTAATCATAGGTGAAAATCTAGTAGGCATATAAAGAAAATTGCCAAATTGCTTCAGGAATCCTTAGGATCTTTTTTATTTTTTAATGCCATCTTTAGTTATTTTTCCATTGAATTATTGTTTTAGATTGCATAAAGGGGTAAGGTATTATGTGCCCCCTAGCTTGATGTAATTTGAATTTATTAACAAAATTCACCTCATCTTAACGAGTTTTTTTTTTTTTTTAAAAAAAGAAAACTTTTTATCTCAGTTTTGCACCAAATACGAAAACTTTTACTGTAATTAATTATTGCTTTCTTACTTTTCAAATATCTAAATGGAACCAACTTATTACTTTCTTGTAAGTGTCATTCTCTGGTCTTCCAAAAAAGAAAGAAAAAAAGAGTTGTAAACAAGACTGCTTTAAGACCTTTTAGGTCTATTGATTTATTTAAATGGGTAATGGAAATTTAGGCAATGAAAAAATTTTCTTATAAATTTCATTCTTTTCGAACTGTAGAGTGAGGTTTTCTTAACAATTTTTATTTGGGAAATTTTATATCTTACTCAGGGTTAGGATGAAAATAATATTAAAGGTTAGGTTAGGTATGTACCTTGTCCAGTGCACATGGTTGCCACCACTGTGGGGTTTAGGATTTATGCAACCTTACCTTGCTTATGGAGAGGCTGTTTCCTTAACTCTAATTTGTGATGCTTTGTTTACAATGGAGCAAACTTACGCTGCATCAAGGCCCACTCTCGATTAAATAATCATGAGCTATCTTCCCTTTTTTCATGTCTTGGCATATCGTGCATGAAAATGTATTTAGTGAGAAAGAAGAAACAATATGTAGTCGAAGAAATAAGAAACATGATTTGATTGGCGGGTTTTAGAACAAGTATTTTCTCCTTAGGATTCCACTCAGTATGCTCAAATGTTTGATTAGGCGTAAGAACAAAGTATCCCCCCCCCCCCTCCCAATGGGTACACCTGGTTTGCAACCTATATCTTTTATTTGTTTTTGTGTTTTTTCTAGTTAATTGTTGAAGGAAAGATGCTTCATGGTATTGCATGCGAATGTGTATGCTTTCTTACACAGCTCTCACATTTGATTGAGTTTTAGGCAGTTTACATGCATCGAAGCAAAGGTGCTTGTGATTCTATTTGTAACATGACTTGCCTGAAACTATGTAGGTCATACGCGATGTGAAAATCCTCTAAGTTCTAGCTGAAATTTTATGAAACTTTTCTCTATTTCCTTGTATGCACCGCTGTTTATTAAGTTGTAAATATTTTGGCCTCCAGGGGGGACATTTCTCTGGCATATATCGGAAGGTTCAACTCAAGCCATTAAAGTGGGTCAAAGTTGGAAAAAGTAACGGTGAAGGTGAAGAAGAACGACCTGTTGAAGCCCTAATGGTTCTTAAATATGGTGGTGTTCTTACGCATGCTGGCAGAAAGCAGGTGTTTAATTTTGCGGAATGCGTATGACTGTATTTTCACCTGTTTTGCATTTACGCTCAGAATTATGTTTATCGTCTCTGGAAATTTGTCAGTGTAGTACATGTTGGGTACTGAATATCATGTAACATTAATCCTTTCATTGTGTCTATCCCACCTTAAATCTGCTTGCCCTCCTTCCTTTTTTGGCAGGCTGAAGAACTGGGCAGATATTTTCGAAACAATATGTATCCAGGTTAATATTTTTCACTTTTGACTTCTATGAATGATCGGTTTCCTCTGGTGTGGTAACATCCATTCTTTCAAGAAGAAGATAGATTATCTTTTAGATTATTGTTAGAGAACATAAATCTTTATGCTTGAAAGAGGTCTAAGAAAAGGTTGGAATGATTTGGTGAAGGAAGCTAACTTGAAGTTTGTTTCTCCTCCTTCTGATTTAACATAAATATCAGGGTCATCGTGGGTCATTGTATTACCTGGATATTGTCTTTTTTCTCTCCCATCTAATGGGTCTCGGTCTGAGTATGGATTATTGATCCTAAATATGTTCTGTCATGTGCTGGGCCCCTTGAATGGGGCATTGGACTCTGATTTTCCATGTAAAGAAAGATAAGAAAAGCTGCTGATTATTATTTAATTTTTTTCCAGCAGTAACATGATTATTTTGAATAGACATTTGGTTCATACAATGCATCTGCAATGTGACAAGAAGTTGGAGTAATTTTCACGATTCGCTAGCAGCATGGATTACTCTATGAAAACAGATTTTGGTAAAGTAGTTTTGTTGATATGGAGTATGCTTAGATTTGTTTCGGAATAGTTGGGATTTTTTTTTGTCATTGCACATATTCAGACAAAAAGAGATAGCAAGGAGATTTTTGGGGCTGAAAGCAATTGATGAGAAATAAATTCATGACAAGAAGCAGCTGACTTTTCCAAAGCCTGGATTCTACGAGTTTGGTGTAGTGCTAGCATAGATCTGTATGACTTACAGGAACTTTCTTGTTGAAGAAGCACATTTTTTGTCCTTAAATTTTTTTTGGCAGGGAGGATACCTTTTTCTAAGTTGCTCCTTTTTGGGGTTGTTTTTATATCTAAATATTTGGTTTCATCGTGAGTCCATAGAACATAGTGATATGGCATACTTATTTGTATGTAGTAAGCATAAGTAAGCAGTATAGTACTTCCACTGGTCTTCTTGCTCATCTTTATCGAACATGTTATAGGTTGAACATGTTAATGTCTTCCCTATCCTGAAAAATTTTCAAAGCCCCACTTTTTTAAGTGGTGGTTTTTCACTTCGAGATAACGTGAAAAAGTTCCCCAGCTTCTGTAATTCCTTTCTGTAGGACCAAAAATTTGTTCTCATGGTGATTTAGTTGCTAATTTTCTTATGGTTGCTTGTTCTCTTTGGTTTTGGTTTTCAATCTCAGGCGAAGGTACCGGCCTGCTTCGCCTCCACAGCACATATCGTCATGATCTTAAAATATACAGCTCGGATGAGGGTCGCGTACAGGTATAGCCCTGGTGTATACGTTGGTGTATTTAGTTTATTGTTCAGGTTCAGTTCTGTATTCTTCAAAATTTTAGAATCTTTAGATCCTGTAATGTTGTTTCCCTGTTTTCCCGTTTTATATGTTCAATTGCCCATCATGTTAGTAACCTTTGAATTTGGGTTGCTTATGAACTTGGCTGTTCATTTAATATCTGTTAACAGATGTCTGCAGCTGCATTTGCCAAGGGCCTCCTGGATTTGGAAGGACAATTAACACCAATCCTGGTTTGTATCTTTGTTTTCCCGAAGGATTTATCTGCTTGTTCTCTTGGACTTTATACGACCGACATGACTGAGATGGTCAATTTTTAAAGGTTTCACTGGTTAGCAAGGACTCTTCTATGTTGGATGGACTTGACAATGCCAGTATTGAGATGGAAGAAGCAAAGGTTTTTTGGTTCCTCTACCTGCGTTCCACTATTATTTGTTTATATAAAGAGTCAAAAATCAAATCCTAAATTGGTTGAAGCTATGATATGCCCACAAACTTTACTACGATCGCAATTTGATTATAATACGCTAAAAGCATAAGGATGAAAACATATTTGTAACCAATCTAAGGGTGACTTTAATTGGGTTCGAATCTGATTGGTAGTAGATATTAGGAAGGTATGATATGCTGAAAACCTTGACTAAGATCACAAATTGAGTAGAGCGTGCCTTGTGGCAGCCCATTTTTTTGGTCCATTACTACTATTATCCAAATACTCCTGCAGGAAAACTTAATCATTTTACTATCCTAGCCTTAATGCTTTATTAAACACAATAAAATATTAAATACATTCTCAATTCCACTCCCTCGTGTTCTAGTTTTTTTGTCTTGGAGTTGAGCCAAATCCTAGTCTCGTGTCGTTGGAATATTTTTTTTTAATGCAACATTGTATTATTGGATCACAATATTACCATGGGCCTTTTTAGGTGTGCTGGAAGTTGTCAGACAGTACAGTACATGTTTCTGGTATTAGTGAAGAATTTCAATGCATCTCTAAGTTATTCTAACATTTCTTTCTGGTCAGGCTAGGTTGAGTGAGATAATAGTTTCTGGAGCAAAGTTATTTAGCAACAGACCATCTGGAAAACCTTGGATGGTCGATGGGGCTGGACTTGCGTCAAATGCTTCTGATCTTCTACAAAAATTGGTAAAAGTCTCTATGGATTGCCTACCAAGTTGTGGAAATCACAATTCTTAATTGTGAGGGTCACTGTGCTTTTTACACTAATTATTAATTAATATGAGTTGACAACACGCACTATTCTTTATATTTATGCTCTACCTAGATACTGTTCCCATTTCTCAATTGGTTTGCTTCAAATACCGAGATTTCAACAGAAATTTTAGGCCTAGCATATATATAAGCAGTCCTTGTTTTTACTTATCAAAAAAGAAAGAAAAAGTAAAGGAGGTCTTTATTTTTGTTAACCTTTTTAGTTATGTTTCTAACTTTGTATATGTTTCAAATAGGTCAAATTGACTAAGAAGGTTACTGAACAAGTGAAACTGCTTGCTAAGGATGAGTATGAGCAACTTGCAGAGACAGGCTCATATAATGTAATTCTTCCATATGATCAAGCAAAGGCACTTGGGAAGACAAATATCGATGTAGATCGTATTGCTGCCGGATTACCTTGTGGTAGTGAGGGATTCCTTCTGATGTATGCTCGGTGGAGAAAACTTGAGAGGGACTTGTATAATGAAAGGAAAGAGTAAGTATATATCAGACACTGAGCATTTCTGAAGATTAGAAACTAACCAGTGAGCATTTTGCTTGCTTCTGACAATTTTTCGCAAAATTCAAATTGATTTTGATCACGAAAGATTTAATTGTTAAAACCAATGTTATAGTCGCTAAATGTGATGGAATTTTCATTATTGACAAGCAGTTTCACAACATTCTTGATTTATTTGCAGACGTTTTGACATAACACAAATTCCAGATGTTTATGACTCATGCAAGTAAGTAAGATACCAACCATTGTATTAAATGCATGGTTCGTGGAAAAATATCATGTCTGTAACAAAGTGTCCCATCGTCCTTTCTAGACTACTATAATTGTGTTGCCAAATCCAAAGATTTTATTGCATAATTACCCTCCTGATGGAGATTCAAAGATGAATATTGACACCAAATAGAATTCTTATGGGGGAATGATGTTGTAATGATCCTTGTGGTCTGATCTTAGTTTGTTCGAGTGGGTGCATTTTTCATTTGATTTTTTCTGGGGGTGCTATTTTTTGTGGGTAAATGTGCTTTTGGTTTATTTTTTAAGGTAGCTTGTTTTTGGTTGGTTTGGTTCCTAGATGCATCACAGTATACAGTTTCTCTGGAACATAGTTGGGTTAGTATGTCCATGCACATGGAGGATAACATATGTACCATTGGATGCAGTAAAGTTTTACTTGGTCTGCTGTTTCATTTTGTTATATCTTGCGCAGTGAACTTGAAAGTGGCTTACATTGTTCAATACTTCCATCTGCAGATGCTGATTAAGTAAAAGATATAAGACGTATCTGGTGTCTATTCTGTTGCATTTCCTGGCCATGCTTGTAATATTTTTGGTTCTTCTGAACAGATATGATCTCTTGCACAATGCACATCTTAATCTAGAAGGGTTGGATGAACTCTTCAAAGTTGCTCAGGTACAACAACAAAAAAGAAATCCTATTGCCCTCCCTCCAATGCATAGTAACTTTGAATAACGCGTCCTTGTAAACTTTCCTGCAATAGAACTAAGATATAGTGGTCAGCAGCAGTGCATGCCTTTAGCTTTGCAAGTTCATTTTTTTTTGTATACGAGAATGTGTTCTACTTACCAAAAGCATGGAAACAAAAGTATAAAATTGATGGTAGTGGCTTTACCTTGAAGACACTGTCTCTGTTTTCCTAAGTAAAAACTCTGAAGCATAGTTAAAGTTCTGAAAAATAAGAACCTCAGGCTGCAAGGAACAGATTGCAGAGAGAAGAACCTGATGTTTGGTGCAGATGCCAGGACTACAGTTTGGCTCTGTGTTACTAGAAAATGCCGGGAGATCTAGCTGACAGTATTTTTATATTGGGAAAAATATGTGTACATAAACATATCATTCTTTAGTGTGTGTTATGGAGTTTATACCATGAAATTAAGTTGATTCCTCAAGAATTTATTGGTAAATAGAATTATTAACTCAATTACTATTACTTATTAAAGTGTATATAAATTATCAAGTTACACTATGTCATCGTCATATTGAGTCTGAATGCGCTGTTGTCTTTCAGTTACTTGCAGATGGTGTTATACCGAATGAGTATGGGATCAATCCAAAGCAGAAGCTAAAGATTGGCTCAAAGGTTAACTTCCTTTTGTAACATCTTAATTCAAGTTCTATTTTGAGTTATTTTTTTATGATTTATAATATGTCATAAAATCGTGCTAAAAAAGTATGGCTTTCAAGTGCATTTGAAATTGGTGACCCTTAAGATAAGATCTGAAAGCTAGCATATGGATGAATTTACCCAAAAAAGGCTTTTGTACCTACAGGGTCTTTTAAGCACTATGGGTCTTTCAAAATCTTGAACGGCTTACTAATATTATCAATGAATTGGACATGAAGTTTGTTATTGATTCTTATGATACTTTCCTATTGTAATTTGGTGTGTATGGGATGCAATAGTGGTAATGTATTCATTTCGTAGATTAATGTCGCATCTTCTCTTATAGATGCATACGTGCAGCAATGGCACACAAGTGCATTTATCTCACCTTGTTTTCTGGCATCTCAGATTGCTCGCCGTTTGTTGGGCAAAATTTTGATTGATCTGAGAAATACTCAGGAAGAAGCAATTAGTGTTGCCGAATTAAAGGGTAATCAAGACCAACACTCAACGTTCACCAAAACTGGGACAGAGGATACAGATTATCAGTCAAAGACTGTCACTAAGAATGAAGATGCAAGTGAAAAATCAATGGATCAGGATGATGATGATGATAAGGAGACCAAATACCGCTTGGATCCAAAGTAAATATATCATCCTTTTGCTATATCACATGCATTCTCAAATATTTCTTCATATGAACAAATCATCTTTTTTTTGTTTTGTTGGCTATACTAAATCCACTTATCTAGAAAACTTAAGGTAACATTAGAAGGCATCCTTGTTCTCAATTAAATTTTGTATTTCCTATTTTTTTTGGTATTTATTTTGGCTGGGTTTTATGTTGATAATTCCTAAGTTTTTGTCAGGTATGCTAATGTGAAGACACCAGAACGACATGTCCGGACGCGCCTTTACTTTACATCAGTGAGTATTTTTTGTCATCACTATGTTATTTTCAGCAAGTTTTATGTTACCATGTACTACATAAATTTCTGCTTCCAGCTCAATTTTGCCTAATCTCTCTTAAAAGATTAGATCAACATTTCAATACACGAGAGAAATCCAGAAATTAGCATTTAGCAGTAACAAGGTTATTTTAGGGACAGAATGCAGAATTTGATGTAGACATAAAGGACAAGTGTGGATGGGCATCTGGGTTGGGAACTGGGAATGTATATTTAAAAAATGCAACCTAGAGCTGCTTTGTTAACACTCATGTACCAACTTTGTGATACTAAATTCGGCTGCCTTCTGGTTGATCTTTACACGACTTCTGGTTTTCTGAATGTCATCACACAGGTAAGTATTATTTCATGCAGTGTACATAAGTTTGGATCAACGTAAAAGCTGTTTATTAGTTTTGCTTCATTGCGTTACTTTACAATTAATTTAACCCAAAATTGTTGACTTAGTTATTTGTGTACATAATGGCTTGTAATGTTCCCTCTCTAAAATATGTCCTTTCTGTATGTTTCTATCGTTGCCTTGATGTTCAATTCTGCTAATATTTATGAAAAAATAATATCAAACCTGTCATTCCAAACTTGCCGAATGTCGATTCAACTCAATCAAGCCTTGTCCCAACATAAATTCGCCGATCATAATGAATTTTTTTCATTTTGTATGACTCATGTACAAACAAGATTGGCTAGCACAGATGCCACTGAATGTACCATCTAAGCAACACACACACACACACTCACTCTTACTTGAGTCTACATGTCTGTACTTATGTGTTTGTGTGTCGCACCATTTTTTTCGTGCACGTATAGATTCATGCATGCTTGTTTGCATATCAAATTGTGGCTGTACTGCAGCAAATTATATCATATGATAGTCATCCACTCATTTTAACTGTGTTGTCATCCAACTGTTTCTAGACTCAATCCACTTACACCTTGAAGATGACCCTATCTTGCGAAACTGTTATAAATCATGTAGTTTCTTGACTCAGATGCGAAACTGACCAGCATCATTTTAAAAGTTCAGTACCTGAATAGAAAGGAAAGGATTTTAGTTTCAACCAGATTCACCAGGAATATCAAACACCCTCTTCTTTATGATTAGTCAATAAAAGCATGTCATTGTGGCATTACAATAGATCAGGAAGTGCCATGGACACTATTTTCTGGAGCACAAAGCCTATAAGTCTTGGTATGGTCGGGTAAGTTTTGCTCATTTGGTTGCCATGCTTTTGTGCAAGCATCTCAAGTTTTTGTGATTGATCTGAAGAACCTTGTGACACATGATTTCATGCGCACAGTGCAAAGAATCCAGCCACCAGATGGCGAATGGTGAGTTTGTCATGATGTACATGGAGAGGCTGGTTATTTGGTGCGAATGGGGAAATTATTTGTGGGGGTCTGAACCTGATGTCCCTTATGCAATAGTACTACTATATATGTACCCACAACCATTGCCTGCAGTTTTCCATCCAAGTGATGGCAACGTTACCATTTTATGTTAATCTAATTCTTCAACCAGAAAAATCATACCATGGTGATAAGTTGTTGTTCTGATTTTTCCATTTAAGATATACAAAACTTCAACCTATGCATATGATAGCAGGTACACATTGGTCAGAAAATTAAGATATCAAAATTTTATGGCAGTAAATTCTCCAAAGAAAGGAAGAAGAAATTTTATTATATTGTAGAGTTCCTGTGTGCCAGTGGTGAAGAGGCCATCTCCACAATAAAGCAATTTAACTACTGAAAATAAATGAACAGAATAAAATAAGTTATTCTACTCTTCTGTCTGTAAAAATATCCCAGGTGAATCTACTTTAAAAATTCCACTGACTAGCTTTGGTGTGAGGTCCCTTTCTCTGAATTCACAATTTGGCTTCATGCATATCAATTAACTGTAAGAGGTAAATTACATATATGGATTGTCATCCTTTGTTGGGGACCATAAAGTTCTTGACAAGTAAATACCACTCAACTATTCTTTGTCTTGTTTTTAAAGTTTCTTTTCACTTGTAATTTGGATATTTATGCTTATCACCAGTTTCATTTGTTTTCCTGTAATTTTTCTTTATGGTTATCATAATTCATCTTTATGCTTGCACACTGTCAGGAATCACATATACATTCCATGATGAATGTCCTCCGTTACTGCAACTTGGATGAATCTCTTCAAGGGGAGGCTAGCCTTGTTTGTGATAATTCTCTGGAGCGCTTGTTCAGAACCAAGGAGCTTGACTACATGAGTGGTATTGTGTTGAGGATGTTTGAGAACATAGAGGTTGGTATTTTTGCTTTGAGTTTGAAAAAGAAAAATGGATGCTGTATAATGCTTTCTTTAAATTTTCTCTTTGGATCTTCCGTTTATGTTGTTAGCTATAATTGGAGAATTGAACTTTTTCTTTCCTCGCGGAAGTGGTAAATTCACATTTTGCAGATTCACAATATATAGAATGGTATCACTTTTCGTGACAAATACAAGTAATGGACATACTGTTGGACAAGTATAAAAGCTATATCAGAGTGAAAAAGATGCTATTTTTCTATTTTGTTCTTTTTTATGTGTTGCTGTTTTATTTTTGTTTGGTGTTTTTTTTTGGGTTGGGGGGGGGTTGGATTTGTGATTTTTGCAGCAATCCTATTTCTCTAACCTTAACCTTATTCAATGTAGATACTTACAATATGAAAACAGACAATGTGCCCTACTTTCTTTGTACTTTTTCAACCTGAAAATATGAGTTGTTTAGCTGCAAGTGCTGCTTTATCAAACACTTTGTTCTATTAAGGGTTGGGGGGAGATAGAGGTTGGCAACTTTTTTACCCATGCCCTTTCATTACTTGTGCCCCCCAGGAAAAACTCTCTAGATGAATAAATAAGATATGGCTTAACTACTTGCTGTGATATTTGGCATTGAGTTGTACATCCTATCCCGGGGGTTATAGAGATATTGCCAGCAACACAATTCGTGGTTGGCTTTTCTAATTGGGTTAGATTCGTAAGTTAATTTAAGTGGTGGCATTGATGCAAAAGTGGTCATGTGCTCTTTATGTGGGAATTTCTTGGAGTGCTTTTCACCTGAAGGCTGAGAGGAATGTAAACAGAATATCAAAATGAAGAATGATGCTTTTGAGGCTCCAAAACCCTACTATACACACTGTCTATGTCATTTTGTTTAGAACTAGGATTATTTGCAAATAGTAACCACTTGGTTATACATACATATAGGATTAAATGGTCATTCTCAAGAATCGACAAATTTTCTTGATGATCTAAAATTTATATCCATTGCGTTATTTAGGTCCTTTATCAATGGTTATATATCTACAAAGCTATCTTGCCCAGCCTAATGAGTTTCTGAAATTGAATTCCAGGTGGCTTTAGAAGATCCAAAAAGGTTCCGCGTAGAGATGACTTTTAGTCGTGGTGCAGATTTGTCCCCGTTGGAGGTAATTCATCTTGAATTAAAACACCCTTAGCTCCCAGTGTTCGAGACACTGGCATTCATGACAGAAGATGGATCTTGATAAGCATTCTTATATGTGATACTCAAGAGTTATCATTTATCTAGGATAATTGAATCGGAGCAAATGCAACTGATTATCGATTATTTATTTAGGTTCTACCCGTCTTTCATTTTGCTTTGCAGAAGAACGACAGTGAGGCTGCTTCATTGCATCAGGAGCACACATTACCGATAATGGGTCCAGAGAGGCTGCAAGAAGTGGGGTCATATCTAACATTAGAGAAGATGGAGAAGATGATTCGCCCATTTGCCATGCCAGCAGAAGATTTCCCCCCACCATCAATCCCCCAGGGATTCTCAGGCTACTTCTCCAAAAGTGCAGCAGTGTTGGAACGCCTGGTAAATCTTTGGCCCTTCAACAAACATGGAGCTGCTAATGGGAAGTAATAAGTAACTTCACCTTTTTCTCTTCCTTTTTTGTCTTTTTTTTTTGCTTTTTGTGGCATTCATATCCTCGGCTGCTTGGACAAAGCAAAATGAGTTTTGAGGTTCTCTCAAGGAATTTTGGAACAATTAACAAACTTAATTAGGATGAACAAAAAGAAATTGAGTGTTGAGGTCGCTTGGAGGAATTTTGGGACACATAGCAAATCTTAACAATAGGTAAATCTGGAGGAGAGCCATCCTGATGATGATGCTTTAACTCCAGAAAATCTTAACGCCAACCTCTTTTAGCATTCATTAGAAAGTGACCCTAAGACACTTTCAATTGTCCAATGTTCCAGATCGCTGTTGCTATTAATACAACTAGTTTCTATTTGATAATGCACGGACAGATGTGTTGCAATAAAAATAATGCTTTGTTTGGTAGGGTAGATGGAGTGATGAAAAGTATGAGCAATATAATTTCTGTCATTCAAGATAGAAATTCTATTATTATTATTGTGTTTGATAGGAATTATAGAAAATATGAAGAATTGATTTTTTTTGTAATTAGTATGGATAGAAAAGTGAAAGGAAGGAAGAAATATAGAGGCATATTTTAACATCGTGTCTATATATTGAATTAATATGTACATGATATATAATAGATGAATAAGATATATCTATATAATAAAATAGTTTACAATTTAAATCTCAACAGATAAATAAATAAATCGTTTTAAATTTTATTTTAAAGTTAATTTAATGGTTAATATTAATATTCTAAATTTAATAATAAAAAAAAAGTCTTTAAGAGTGTATTTGGAGTGATTTTTTAAATTATTTTTAGAAATTATTTTTTATATATACTTAAAAAAATAGAGTTTGAAAACGTTCCATCACTATCTCTACCATCGTTGCGATTGCCACCACCGCCTTCGCTCTCGCCATTTCCACTGTCACCTCGCCGTTTCCACTGTAACCACCATTGTCATCGTCGTTGTCACCACCACCGCTGTCATCGTCACCACTGCTATCACTATTGTCGTCACCACCCCTACTGCTATCGCCACGCCCACCACCACCAGTGCCACTCCCATTGCCTCCACTGCCACCATCATTGTTGTTGTCGTCGCCACCATCATCGTTGTTGTCGCCGCCACTACAGTTATTGTCACTCACCACAATCATCATCGTTTTTACCACCACCATTGCTGCTCATCCCCTCTCACCCCTATTTTAAATTTTGTTATCACTTCTCTATGTTTGTGATTTTGATTTTGGATATGAATATAATATGTTTATTTTTTATTACTCTATGCCTTCAGGCACAAACAATAACTAGTTTATATATAAAATATCATATTTGATAAAAAAAAAATGAGAAGTATAAAAAAGTAGAAGAATTAACCTATCTTGTATCTTACTAAAAATTATTCTTCTTAGTTATGTGGGTTTAAATGTCTATTATTTATCTTTATATCTCTAATATATGCATATTAGTCATAACTCGTTCTTAAAAGTATGATGAAATATAAAATTTGAGTATCAAAAAATTAATCCTATTATATCAAATAACAAATTTTTATTTCTTTGTTTGTTTCATTGAATCATTTAAAATTAATTTTTACTTATTATTTTTAAAAAAATAGCGTTCAAATTTTCTCAAAATGTATAATTTGACAAAAATGCTTTCAACACGTGTACACTATTATGTACAGATAATGTATGAAATAAAAATTATGTTAAATTATAAATTAATTAAATGTTAAATGAATGAACATGTGATAAAATTGAATGATGTGATATTTTTAAAGGGGAAAATGTATTCATAAAAATTGTGTTAAATTATAAATTATTTAAATGTTAAATGATTGAATATATAATAGAATTGAATGATGTGATATTTTTAAGGGAAAAAATGTACGTGAGATAAACTTTCAAACTTCTGTGTGCTTTATTATATAAATTTTTAATTTATCTATTACGTCTTATGTACACATTAATATGCATTTATATTTTTTCATAATTTCACTTTTCCATCCATGCTAAAAAAAATAAATTAATTTTTGTTTATTTTCATCTCTCTTATCAAACATAAAGGAGAATAACTGAATAAGGATTCCGATCATAAATGATAGAAAATATATTCCTTATATTTTTTGTCTTTTTATTTTTTATCCACTCTACCAAACACAATAAGGGATGTAAAGATAAATAATATATATTTTAATACACATAATTAACTTTTTATTCATTTTTTTCCTAATTTTTGAGAGATGGATTTTGTTGAGTTGAAAGGAATTTTAATCCTTTCACTTTTTTATCTTTCTCATTTTTTTTACTAAATATAATGTTTTATTTATTTTTATAACTTTTTAATATAGTCTTCTATTTTTTCCTCTTTTTTGCTTTTTCATCATGTCATACCAAGCAAAGTTTAAGATAAATTAAATGAAATTACTATTTTATTATGTCGCTCGTAGGCTTAACAGACACAGCCCCTAGGCACAAGCATTTAACTTGGAAATGTTAGTGTCTATATATTGTTATCTGATATGTAAGTTTGAGGTGTAGTTTAGTTATCTTATTACTTCTTTCTTATAGATACCGAGCCATCTTTTTTTCAAATTTTTATGGTTTGTAGTTTGATAACACAGCAAAATTATGTTCACCTGAAAATCTGCTCAGCAACAACATATTAACCATGGTTCAATCATGATCCAAATTGTTAGAATTTCGTAGACGTCTCGGTTTAAGAAAGAAAAAAAAAAACAAAAACAATGCTCTTGGTTTAGGTTTTTTTTTCCTGGAACTTGTTAAGTGCTTTTAGGTAGTATAGGCCTCTATGATTTCAGAGCAAAGGGCTAGGTATTTTTTTTCCTTCGGAGAAAACAAAGTAAAAGATTAGGGCTAATTTGACATTTATCACAACAACATTGCCAACACGACACGGGGACCTCTATTGGAGAGGTGTTGCTTTTCACTAGCTGTGGACCTCGTTGTGGCCTTTTCTTTTAGCTAATGGGTGGTGGACATGGTTCGGATTTGGTGGTTGGTGGGGATGGGCTTTAATAGTGGTTGTAGAGCTAGAGACCATTTTTGGATTTCGGCAGTAGGTAGTAGTGATGGACTTCACTGATGGTTGCAAAGATGGGGCCCGGGTTGGTTCAAAATAGTGGGTTTCAGGGGAGCAAGGGTGGTGGTTTCCTTGATGGGTTGGCCGGCACATTTTGAATCGTTGGAGGGCCTCAGTGGAGGACGGTGTGGGCATTGAGGAGTGGCCTTGCGCTCTCCGGTACTGGGAAAGATTATAAATTATGAAATTTGTAAGTAACATAACCCTAGAGTTGATAATTAAATCGAGTTATTCGAGTTTTGTTTAGTTCTGACTTATTTGGGATTCGACTCATTTTTTAAACATGTCGAACTTGTATAATTTTTTAGACACATTTAAAAATTGAGTTTAATAACTTTGGCTCAAACTCAACCGGTTCGACTTGGTGGTGTAAATATTTGAATTCAGTTTACATTTTCTTCTTTTTAAGTCTGATCTATTTTTTAAACGAGTTAAACTTGAATAAATTTTTGACAGATTTAATTTGGACTCGTTCGAATTCGTTCAATATCCAGCGCCTTGGTCCGGCATGTGGCCCCACATGCTGGCGTCTGCTCATAGTTCAAGTGGTTACGACGTTACGTCATTGTTAAACGGTGTCTTATTTGTCCCGTCGTCTAACAAATCTGTGGGTCCTTCTCGCAAAGCATTTGCGATTAGCTCGTTGTGGGGCCGGTCGAGATTACGTTTCTCTCGGGCGAGATCAGTATCTAATCTCCCTGATTACGTCTTGGGGAAAATTATAGTAACTTCCCCTATATTTTCTAACTATCGTATGGGGGAATTCTTGTAATTTGTAAAAAAAAAAATGCATTTTTTTCTAGCTTGGATTTCTTTGCCCCTTTCCGCCACTGTTTTTGCAACCCCATTCTAAGCTTGTAATTTGATCTGCCCAATCTAAACCTAGCTCATAGCCAAGGTTTGTAAGACTCGAATTTGGTAAGAATACACAAGCCAATTTGATTTAAATTTGAACACCACTCAAGTTTGGGTCTCAATTCCTAGGGATTCAACTCAAATTCGGGCACATGGATTCCATTGAGATGAAGTAGAATTTCAATTCGAATTGAACTTGAATTCCATAATTGTTTAACTCTAGAGTCGAAGCCAATTGCAACCCTAATTAAATTTTTGCGATATGTTTGAACCTTAATGCTTCACCAAAAAAAAAAAAACCATAGTGCTTCCAGTTCAAGAAGAAAACTCTAATGCTTTTGCCAAGTTTTTCTCCTAAATAAACATTTGTTACGTCGAAAGCACGACACTCTGGGAATGATGCTGTTTGACTCTTGTAATAAAGGCATTCCGTTCAAGGAGTTGCTTTCGGTCTTTAAATGTTTGAGCGAGTCCAAACTCGTGCATTGATTTTTCTCCAATAAAAATGACGTGTTTCACATGTAGTTTATACGAATTTGATTGTAAGAAGTATAAAGGGGTAAAAGCGCAATGGGCGGACTCAGAAATTATGTCTAGGACGGGCACTTTATTAAAAAAATTTAATTTTTTTTCTTCTAATCAATAAAAATAAAATAATATATTTAAATTTACTATATTGTATTCAATTCGATACTTAAAAATTCATAAATTATGAAAAAGGTGAAACTATGATAAATATAGCATACATAAATAAAAACAAACAAAAAATAGAGGCTAATTATACCCTTTCATAACAAATAAAATAAACTGCATAAAAGATATTAGAATATTTCTCCATATATATGATCATATCATTAGTCATTGATCACTCATTTAATTAAACAACCTAGTTGCCATAATCTCTATAATTTTTTTTTTAATTGAAATCTCTATAGTTTAAAAAAAATGAGTTTGACATGTCAAAAATTTATATAGATGTATCCCTAAAGTGTCCAAATTGTGTCAAAAAATTCATAATTATTTAGGTACGGAAACTATACTAATTGATAGAACAAAAAATGATAGAGTGGACATACTTAAATATACTTCAAATTATTTAAAATATACATAAGTAATTTTTTTTAAAAAAATTGAGGGTCGGCACATGCCCCCCGGTCCTCAAGTAGCTCTGCCCTTGAAAATCACTATGAGCTTTATTTTTTTTTTTGTTTAACGGTCAGAAATATTTGGGTTAATTTACGTACACTTCGACCAATTTCTTTTTCGATCTGATCAAAGACAGGTTATTCACCTTGAGATTAGGGTATTCGCGAGGAATTCAAGAGATTACCAAGATTTAAACTTATAACTCCTGCATTTATAACTCGTTATTGTTACCGGTTAAACTACCCTAAAAATACTATGAACTTGTAAGTTTCCGGTCTTTGCTTGCCCCATTCACAACATAACAAAAGAATGTGATTGGTCAATGTAATAATTTAATACTTTGTTTTGTAGGAAAAAAAAAATAAAAGAACAAAAAGTTAGAAGGATAAATAAAATAATATATTTGGTAACAAAAAAAAATAGGATGAATGAAAAATTATATAGATTATTTTTCCTTTCAACTCACTAAAATCAATCTCTCCAACATTGACATTGAAAAAAAAGTGGATAAAAAATTTATGTGTGTTGAAATGTATGTTATTTACTTATATACCATTTAATACATACATATATCATATTTATCATTATATGTTATGTATATATTAATTTTATACATAGATATAATAATATGTCTATAATTTTTTCATTTTACAAAACCAAAAAAAAAAAAATCAATTTTTCTTACTTTTCATTAGGGATGTCAATGGACTGAAGCGGGGGCGGGAGATATAGTCTTCATCCCCGTACCTGCTTAAAAAACATTCGTCCATCCCTAGTCTACCCCCGTTAACGGGTATAATTTTTATTTTCATCTCCGTCCGCGAGTAAATTTTTAATTCCCGTCCTCGTCCCCGCTTCCCCAAGTCCAAGTCTAAGCCTATGCCTAAGTTCAAGTTAACATAATCTAAAATTTTAAATAAATCAAATATTTTAAATAATTTAACAATATTTTAAATAATTTAACACAGCATAATGTAACATAACATATTCCAACGCAACACAAACAACAAAAGTCAAAAAACTTACTTGAATTTAATATAATTCAACATAACACAAATTCCCCTCTACCAAAATTATTATCCAAGTGTAGGGGGGCATTACTGAATGTGACACTGTTATTGGGCTTGCACCAAGTGCCTTTGACCACAATTAGTGATGTGGGCCCTTCACCAATGGTGACCAACACAATCCTTTCAACCTTCGCCATGTTTAGAGGTTTTCACTCAAGGTAAACACCATCCCTGCTCAACAATTATACACACATATGTCATTTCTTTTTAACTGAGAGAGAGAGAGAGGTCTCGATGGAGGCAGACCAGTGACGACTGATAGAGGAAGAGGAGAGTAGTTAGGGACTTAGGGTTTTATATATATACGGGTTTATACGCACGGGTTTATACGGGTTTTAATTGGGTTCATTTTCACATGAATTTATACAGGTATTTCTGTATACGTTCACAGTCTAATACGTATAGTCTATTCTCGATCCAAACATGACGGATTTGAACGAATACCCGTTTTTTCTCGATCCATTGACATCCCTACTTTTTATCCCTCCTACCAAACATAAAAGAGGAAAAAAAAAATTCCTCATTTAAAGACTAAAAAGTGTATCATTCTCACTTTTTTATTCTTCTGTTTCCATCCACCTTACCCAAATTCACCGTAACTTTTCAAGAGTAAGAAAATGGGAAAACGAAGGGGACGTAGTTTATTAATTTTCGACGCCAACAAAGTAAATCAACATGTGAAGTTTTGAAAAAATCCTCATGTGCCACGCCATCTCCACTTCCTGTTTGTCTAAAGATGTTCAAATTAAGTTTAAATAATCTAATAACCATCCATGATTTGGTTGTGAAGCTGTCCACTGCGTGATAGGACTGCAATGTCGTTTTGTTTGTGCTATGTATTTTATTTTGGGTGTTTCCTTGTGTATTTATTCAACCTCTAGTAGATGTTTGCCGCATTGAAAAGAATAAGAAAAGAGGTTCTAATAGAGGCCTGGGTTCCTCTCATCCTCTATCTATAAAAATTACATTAAAAATCAACAAATAGGAATATGAAAATATGTAAGGTTATGGAATAGACACTAAGAAAGTTCATCAATCAAAGAGTTCGGATAAGCCAAGTCCCTTTGATCGATTCGCTCAAGTTGTCTTTCCTTATCTTCTCGTGGTGTTTTGCGCTCCACTTTGCCGAAATCTCTGATTCTCAAGAACTCAAAGTTAACGGTATAAGTTTTTAATCGTCGGAAATTATATTCCCTTAAAAAAAAGGAGCATTTTTTTTTTGTGGGGGGACTTTTAGTCTTTTTAAGGTGCATTCTACTGAGGTCCAACATAATATTATGTTTATCTCGAGGGGGTTAATCTAGTGATAGCTCAGTCACCTGATAAACCTCTCACGAGAGGTAGGTCAAGAGTTCGAATATTCCACGAAATGTAACCCCTTAAGGTTACCGTCCATAGATTTACCCACTTGTGTAAAGAGACGACTTTGCACAATGCTATATATTAATCCGGTACATAAGTGAGATAGTACTTCGATAATACTGGGACACCTAGGATATATAAGAAAAACATAATATTATGCTAAGGAATATAAAGTTGGCAAGCACTACCAAATGGTGGGGGAAAGGAACAAATTCCACAGATGTTATGAGTTCATTCTAATCTGACTTCTTCTCCTTTGCAAATACCACCTTTCTATTAGCAGAAATTATACTTTGTATCATCAAACTATGGTCCCAATCTAACTTTATTTTGCTCATCTTATATTATTTTCTATGTTTTCTCCTCAAAGACGTAATTTTATTTCATAGTGCCATCAAAATTATGTTTTGGGAAAAAAAAATGTTAAAGCGTCGTTAAATCAATAAAGTGAAACAAAATTGTATAATTTTTCCAGACGAAGTAACATAAGTTTCAATACAATTTGTAACAAACATTTAAAAACATACCAATAACTAAAGTTAGAGGTGCAATGGAAGAAACAAAACAATAGAAGAAACAATGTAAGACATAAAATACAATTGAGGGATTGCTTATCATAGTCTTTAGAACCAAGGGAAACCATGCCTCTAGAAAATGAGTAAGGTTAGGGTATGGTACATCCATTAATCCCCGTCATTAATTTTGAATTGAATGGTCAATGACCATTAATTGAAGAAATAATAAAAATCATTAAAAAAAATTGTATATGTTGTATGTTCTTATTGGTTGAAAAGTGAAGATACAGCACCGAAAAAAATATTTTTTTGTAACCATTCTAAAACTCCTACAAAATACATAGATAAATACAAACTAAGAGCTGTGACCACTCCTTAAATGATCCCAGTGAAAAAACAGTTCATGGGCACAAAACAACTCCCAAAATGAAAATCTAATGGCATTGATAGCTTGACATTGCCCTTCATGTCAGCCTGCAGCTGCTAGCTAGCTCTGAATTTTTTTTTTTTTGTCATCAACTGGATGTTTGCAAATGGCACTCTAATCATCACCAACCTATTCAGATGAACATATGGAGTGGGTGCAAGATAGCTACACTTTATTTTAATGGACTGTATATTGAAGTTTCAAGAGGTTAGATAAGGATGGATTTGTCGTAGTTCATGTATCTCTACTCTATCCTTTCACTTATATGGTCAATGTTTGGATACTTTTTTTTTTCCTTCCCCTTTTTGGTATCTAGATCTATTAAGTCTCAAAATTGCAATTAAGTCTGTTCATACCTCGTTGGATATGACATTGCAAATCATAACTCCTCCTTCACTCTCCCTTTATCACCTCTTGCAACTAACATCAATGTCACTTTTGCTTGATCATAATATCAGAACCCCAAGAAGTATTGTTGAATATATACATTATTGGGACAATTCAGTGAACATCTTGTGTTCAGCCCCTTTTAGGGGTTGGGTTCTCTTTGTTACAAGTGATTACAGGGTGGATCATCTGGAGTGGCTTGTTCGGCTAAACCACAATAGGATCCAAGGAGTAAACAGTAAAGACTTCAGACAACTTAGGTGACTATAGCGTAAGCATGAAATAGGGTCATTGATACAGGAATTTAATGGGGGAGAAAGCAATAGGAAGCCATTGTTTAGTCACATCTGATTAGTATAAAAGTACCTTTCATAGTCAGCATGAATTGGAATTTTAGTTTGCTTGCACTAAATTAAAGGGTTTGTAGATATTGACAACAATGAAAAGGTAAAAGTTCTCTGACCACAATAAAGACAACAATGAAAAGGAGTGGAAGAGAGGTTATGAAAATGTATCACAATAATCGGTGAGTGTAGTTCTGATGCAAAGGTTTCGTTTTTATAAACAAGCTTAAAAAATTATTTAACTCATTTAAAAAATGAATTAAGTTCAAAACGAACTAAAAAATTATTCAAATTCAATTTGTTTGAAAAATGAATCGGGCAGAGTTGTACCCAAAATGAACTAAACTCGAGCCAAGACCAAGTAACTTAGTTCAATTATCAGTTTTACCTTTATATTTATAGTCTAATTCTTGTAAGAGAATTCTCGCGATTTACCCGATAAATTAGTTTAGAAGCGATTGCACACATTTGTGCTTGTTCTCCTTCTACGTCTTTCCCAATTTTTATAAAAATTTTCTGTCATGAAAAATCGTTCAATCATATATCGTTTTTTGTCCCTTTGGTTCTTATCATTCTGATGAATGCACTATTTCCATTACCTGTAACAAGTAATACTTTAAAATCACTTTACACATCAAAGGTTGGACACAAGGACAACTTAATGGTACAATGGTGCCTACAATTTCTACTAACAAATGGAGTAAATCAATCTAACAGATAATGATGTCATAGTCATAAGCAACCTTACCTTATAATGATAAGAACTACCCACCAAATAACTTTTCTACGCAAATCAATAATATGATAGAAATTGGATGAAAAAAGCAAAACCCAAGTATGATATCTTTACCGGGTTTTTTTTTGGGAGGGGGTTACTTTTCAGAAACGAAAAAATTTCATCGTCTATTCTCAGCGAATGAAAATGCACTTATATCGCTCAGGCTCATAACTTTAAGTAAAATCAAGAGTTGTCCGATGTATGAATTGATTTCTCAACTTATATACCATTTAAATCGGGACTTATGTTTCGCCAAAGACTCAAGACTCACACCAGAAATTTGGATACGATTCGTTCAAACAACTGAAGTTTTGTCCTACCAAACAATCATGTTATTGCGCCCAAGGGACTTCGAATCCCTGACCTCCCACTAAGAAGCTAAAGGCTCTGCTCAACTGAACTATCCCAGTTGGTTAGGGGGTTACTTTGAGCACCATCCTTCCTGCATAACACAAAATGCTTGCAAGAAAGCGTTCACGGTTGAGTGTAGCTCCCCCCCATCCCTTGTTTTGTTGCCAATGTGAGCTAAGATGCTTTTGGGGAGGTGGTGTCAATTAAACATCAAGTGATCACTAGTATTTTTCTCTTTTTAGATATATTTGTCTTATCGATACACTTGGATTTTTTATTTTTAAATAATTCATTTCAAATCAATTTAAGATTTTATCGATACGAGAATTTACTTAATTTTGTCATTTCTCTTGAAAACGCCAATTACAATCTTTTAGATAGTAGATTCACAAACAATTTCAGTGTCTTGCAAAATCATAGCAATAAATACTATGGTTATTACTAGATACTTATAACCTATATAAGATTTGACATATATATATTTTTTTTTAAGTCATAGATTTTATTGAGACTTGACGTAAACATATTTTAAAAAATAATCAGTCTTAGTCTTGCATGCATTAGGGATGTTGGTGGTCGTTCGATGTATCTATTTGAGACCTTTGAATAGACTTATTGAAACTTGTTCTGTTTTATATTATAGATGTCACTCATAAAAGTATAAGGGGTGAATATGTTATTTTGAAATATATTAAGGGCTGTCAATGAAATTTATCTTTTTTAACTATTATTTTTAAATTTTTCTGGGACAAACGGGTGCCCACCATACCACGAATTTCGGAGAGATCTTGTCGAAGACGATTGGACCAGTACTTACGACGAGGAAAGCTGGTAAAAAATCGTGTCGCCAACGTATTGCTATTTTTTTTTTTATTAATGTCATTCGTATTTAAAAAACCGAAACAATAATTTACGCATATTTTAATTAATTTTATTTTTGATGCGGTTAAACATTGCCTATCCAGGACCCGGTCAAAGATAATTGATAAATTTCAAACAAATTAAACTACACACGTTGAAAATACCCTAATCATGTTAAAAAAGAGTAATATTATTGGAACATAATTTGAGAATTTAATGATTGTGATTATTAAATTGTCAGTGGATCTCAAAATTAAAGTATCACTAGATCCTAACACCATCAATCAAATTATCATAATACATTAAATCTCTAAATTATGTCCCAATAACATTAGTGGTTAAAAAATAGAGTAATTGATATTGAAATTAAACTCCCTTTGTCTAGTGAAAAACAAAAATAAAAGTTAAAATTTATTTCTTGGAAACCCTAAATACATTTTTTTTTTGTCTTTCTCTTACACAAAAAATTAATAATAAAGATTAAAAATAACTCATTTTATATTTTTGCTTTAAATCTCAAATTGTTTTAAATCACTTTTAAAATTTATATCTATGATACTTATAAATGTCAGTATCTGTTAAAAATTTTCAATTTTCAATTTTATCCTTAATTATTATACTAAAGTCATTTATATTCACCTATATATTTTCATTTAATTTTTATTTCTTTACTCCTATTTGACTTTCAACTTATTTTAGACTCTTTTATAAGAACTTTTAAATTTTTTTAAACTCATTTATTAATAGTACACTTAGATACAATTTTCTATATCTATATGAAAAAGTAAAGTCCTATAAATGTTAAATTAAAATAAAAATTATCAATTTGAATTCCACCACCAAACACATATTATATTTTATTTTTTAGTATGAAGTAATATAATAATAATATAAGCGATTTAATCAATTTGTTTAACAAAAAAACTCTATAACATAATTAGATATACAAATGACTAAAATGATCGAAGAAATACGTAAATAAATGACATATTAGTTATTCAAAAAATATAATAAATGAATAATTAAATTTAATAATAATTAAAATACGAATTAATTATTCAGCACTTACTTTATTCTTTAATTTAATTACTAATATAATTCAAATTTTTTATAAAAAATATTATTTAAATTTTTTTTATATGCAACGCACGTTGCGTATTATTAATACAATAATATATAAAAACGATGACACGACCGACATTGAATATTTCCTGTTTATATTTAGGACGTGTAGAACTCGAAGAGGCAGTTTTGGTTGTTGGGGGTTTACGTACTACGTAAACGTTGCTGTTCCTTGGCAACATCAAATTCTTATTATATAGGGCAAAATCCCTACGTCAGTGCCTAATTTTTCTCCACAGAAAAATCAAATTAAATGTCAAAAAAAAAGACTAGTAGTAGTATTAGGAAAGAAAACGACAATCCCGACTGACTCCCGCCGAATTTGACCTCTGACTAGTATGTGAGTCACTACAGGTTAAAAACTTAAAATACCTTTTCTACCCATAAAAAGTATATCAAAACCTAACCCTATGATTAAGGCGTAATGAAGTCACAATGCCTCTGCTAAAACTCGTTTTTCTTCTTTTTTTTTTGAAAAAAGAATGGCTTGTTTAACTATTGGAATTATGGTTAAGATATTAGACCCGTTTAGAGCTGATTTTCTTAGGTACAAAAAAAAATAAAAATTAGATATAAAATTAGTGAGTTAGAATAGTATTAACGAATGTGAGTAACAAACAGATAAACTTGTTAGAAATTGATTGACATGAACCAAATTAAACAATACACATATACACTAAACACGAGTTAAGCATAACACAAATCTATTAAATAAGGTTAAGTACTATCTCAATTCAAACATATATAATTATAAATAGATTGATGCTCCGTTTGGTAGGGAGGATGGAAAGTAGAAGGAATACACTTTCTATTCTTCAAAGATGGAAAATAGAAAGGATACACTTTCTTTCATTTGTGTTTGGTTAGATATATAAAAAAAATGACAATTTTTTTTTTTGTGCTGACTAAGATTAGGGGTGACAATCGAGTCGTGTCGTATTAAGTCATTACGAGTTTGTGTCGAATATTAGTCAAACCTAACTTAACTCATTTAACTAATTGTGTTGTGTCGAGTTACGAGTTGACCATTTTATTTTCGTATCTAGTTTAAGTCGTGTCATCGTGTTTAGTCGAAAATTTTTAAATTTTCAACCTTAGTTAAGATGGAAAAAATATTTTTTTTTAATTTAAAATTTTTAAAAATATATATACATATTTTACCATTATATTTTTATATGAAATTAATGTATACATAAGATATATAGACAAACAAGATACATCTCAGCACAAATAATTAACTTTCTATCTATTTTCCTTTCAATTTTGAAGGGATTGATTTTGGTGAGTTGAAAAGAAAGTTAATTCATCCACTTTTCTATCTTTCTTACTTTCCTTCCTTATCAAATATGATGTTTTATTTATTTATCTAATTTTTTATCATTTCAAATTTTTATTCTTCTAGTTTTTCATCGTACCAAATGTAGCATGAGTATTAATCAAATAAAATTTGACCCAACAAAATTTCGACGTTACCAAGAACTAATCATACTGGAAAGTCAAAAGTACATCAAATGGGGCGGCTGGTTGTTGGTTTGTTCAATGCCGATATTTTGTTTTGGCCATATGACACATGTGAATAATTTTGCACGACTTGACTACGTTTTTAGTCGGGGTGTCGTAACTTTAAAATTTATTATTTTTATAAATATTTTTATAACAAAAAAATATTATTTTTATGAATATTTTTATTATTTTTTGTAAATTTTTATCACTTTTTTTTATATTATAATAATAATAAAAATATTTACAATAAAAATAAAAATACCCACAAAAATAATTAATATCGATGCAGTATCAAGCAAAAGTGTATCTTTCATCTCTTAAAAGATACAAAGGTTAAATTTTAAAAGATAATTTAAATAACAATAAAAACGAGTTATAAATTTAAACGTTATAAGTTTGAATATTGATAATTCATTTGAAATTAGGCCATGAATAATTTATTTCTTATAAATTATGAATAATTTAATCTTGACGTAGATAGATATGTCTTTGATCTAAGTGAAAAGTGAATAGAAGATGAATCAAAATATGCTTGAATATCATTGATTGATTGCTGAAAAAAAATACAAAAGTCATGGGAAAGACAAAAGGGGGCATAGTACCACTTTTGCCGTACCACGTAAAAATTAAACTTTCTCATTTGTGCAAAATATTGATGGGATGTGTTGTCTTATTTCTCAAATTGGAAGACTTAAATTAAAAATATTTGCCATATTTTCTTGGTCCATTGTGAACGAAAAATAGAATACCAAAACAAGGCAAATGAATCTTTCAAATTGATAAAAGAGAAAAAACAATAACCAATTATGGAAGAGTGTGTTTAAAGCAGTTGTCTTAAATTCATGCGAAACATTGAATTAAAAGTGTGAAAATTTACTTCTCCTTGAAATTTGGGCCGAGATATAACGAGAATTCTTCGAATATATATATTTTAAAATTTTATTTGGGAAAAAATAAATTTCATTAATATATGATAGATGATTTAACATTAAAAAAATATGAAGAAAAAGTATCAAATGGGATTGAAATTCGTCCGATAATGTCCAAAAGCGGCGAGCAAGTGAGCAATTGAGTTTAGGGGTAAAATTGTCCAACCAAAGAGTAGGCATCGTATTTCATCCCATGCACCATTAGAAGTGTTAAATACGATTTGTTAACGCAATATAAAAAAATTTAAAATTTAAAATTGTTCATAACTCATCCGTTTCATAAACGGATTGATCTAATACAACACGATTGATAAAATAATTAAGTATGAGCGAAGTTGATATAAAATCACATAACAATTAACGTGACTTGATTATATACTAATTACATATGATTTGTATACGATACGAACTCAATATAACATAATTTATTAGACATAAATTTATGACTAAATTAAATATATTTTTTAACACAAATTAAGATGGATGAAAAGTAGGAAGAATGAAGAATAGAAAAGATACACTTTCTATTCTAAAGAAAAATATAAATGATATATTTTTCTATCTTTATGTTTGGTTAGATGGATGAATAATAAAAATGATTTTTTTTTGTGCTTAATAAGATGAAAAAAATAATTTTTTTATTTATTTAAAAAATATAAATAATATTTTACCATTGTATTTATATATGAAATTAATAAACACAGAATATATAACTAATATATTTAAATAAGATATATTTCAACATAAAAAAATAATTTTTTATCCACTTTCTTTTCATTTTTAAAGGGATTGATTTTGATGAGTTTAAAAAAAAATTCATTAATCTATTTTTTTATCTTTCCTATTTTCTTTACTTACTAAATATAATATTTTTATTATTTTTTATTTTTTTATTTTTTTATTTTTTTTACCATGCCAAACGAAACCTAACATCAAACATGAAGTCGGGCTTACCCGACACAATTGAGAGAATTATGCACCTCCACCAAGCACCAACCTGTGCTGCATTTTTAGTTTGTACGGTGACTAAATAAAAGCAATAAAAACAATCATATTAAAAAGATAAATAAATAAATAGGAGAGGAATTTTTGGAAATAAATAAAAGCAGAGGAGGACTGTACCCGCCAAGTACATGATCTTCTTAGAGCTGCTTATCCGCTTTGCTTCAGAGACAATCGTGCCTGATTTTAAGAGAGAGAAACAGCACACTTTCTAGAGAGAGAGAGGAGCACAAACTGAATACAGAGAGTCCTCTACTTCTCTCTCTCTCTCGCTCGCTCTCCATGATCGTGTTCGTTTGTCTGAAAACTAAGAGATTTAACTAATTTCACTCAAATTCTCGGTGAGTCGTTCGATTTATCTGTTTTCGTCAAAGCTGTGGTTCCATATATACGCTTGGTATACATGGTGTTCTGATGCTTATACATGTTAGATATATTTACATGTATATATATGCATATTTGCCCTGTATGTAGATGTAATACGTTTTTTGTTATGCAGAGAGGCGAAAAAAGGAAGAGAGAGATGGCGGAAAAAGATGAAGCTATGGAGGCTCTGAAAAGGGAAGCTGTGGATTTGGTACGTACTCCGGAACTTCACACAATCACGTCTCTCTATGTCTCTCTTGATAAACATAATCATCTATGATTATGAGTGAGGGCTTTGAGGTTCTGCTGCGGTAGTTCTTTGATGTTGATATGTGATTTTGTGGTTGTTGTTGTTGGTGGTGGTGATAGTGGTTGTCGTGTTGGTGGTTATGTTGTGTGTGTGTGTGTGTCTTGAGTGTGGGTGCGTATATTTGTTTGTTTTCGGTGATTTTGGTTCCTGGATTGTGATGGATTAGGATATGAATTTGATTTGTAGGAGAACATACCCGTTGAGGAGGTTTTCGAGAATCTGAGATGTACCAAAAATGGACTCACATCTGAAGATGTTGAGAGGAGATTGGACATATTTGGGCACAACAAGCTTGAAGAGAAAGTGGTATGGCATTTTGTATCACTAATCTTTACTTTCGTCTTGGAATTATTGCCGCTGTTGTTGATTCTTTTTGAATTTTGAGATGTTTAAAGGCAATTTCCGTATCTTTGGGACTTTGCAGGAGAGTAAGTTTTTGAAGTTCTTAGGGTTCATGTGGAATCCCCTCTCATGGGTCATGGAGGCTGCGGCAATTATGGCTATTGCGCTTGCAAATGGTGGAGTAAGTATTGTGCCGAGAGGAGATTGGACATATTTTTATGCCATACACAATTTTCTATTATAATTTTTTTCACTCTTTTGTGGGGGATTTTGCTCATGGAAGTGACATGGTGGTGTACTTTTCTGCAGGGAAAAGCACCTGATTGGCAGGATTTTGTTGGGATTATTACTCTGCTTGTTATCAATTCAACTATAAGTTTTATAGAAGAAAACAATGCTGGTAATGCAGCAGCTGCTCTCATGGCACGTCTTGCGCCCAAAGCGAAGGTATTAGAATGTGGATGGAAGCTTGTTTCATACTTGCATATGCTATGACTTATTTGTTACAGATCAGATTTCAACAGTTCCATTTTGGCACTTTTTGGTAGATATGAGATATTTCTATCCTCCTAAATTGATTAAATAATGAAAAATTTCTAGGTTCTCCGAGATGGGAGATGGAATGAGGAAGATGCAGCTGTTCTTGTTCCAGGAGACATCATTAGCATTAAACTTGGGGATATAGTTCCAGCTGATGCTCGTCTCCTTGAGGGTGATCCGCTGAAAATTGATCAGGTGCCTTTGTGACTTTCACTGTCTGTTGATTGAATACAAGTGGATTTTTTTTTTCTCATAGTCATCTAACAATCGTTTTTTGGCCTTGCAGTCTGCTCTCACGGGTGAGTCCCTGCCTGTGACAAAAGGCCCAGGGGATGGTGTTTATTCAGGGTCTACCTGCAAGCAGGGAGAGATTGAAGCAGTGGTCATTGCCACAGGTGTGCATACCTTCTTTGGCAAGGCTGCTCACCTCGTGGACTCCACAAATCAAGTTGGCCATTTTCAGAAGGTATGAGCATGTTGATGTAAAGTTAGCTGTTCATAATCACGGCACCCGAAAAATAGGGAAAAGAGGAATTGATAAGAGAAAGGATCCCAATTTGTTGCTCCATTGTAAATTTATACTTCTCTATTTCATGATTGATTAGCCTATGGGGTTTTGGTCTCAACTAGGAGTTTGTTTAATATACCCATGCAGCATCCATCCTTTTTTCTTTGTGCTTAATATAGATTGGATTGTATAGACCTGAATATTGGTATTCACCAAATACTTCTTATGATGTCATAGGTCTTGACTGCCATCGGAAATTTTTGTATATGTTCTATTGCGGTTGGGATGTTTGTAGAAATAATAGTGATGTACCCGATTCAACATCGGGACTATCGTCCGGGAATTGACAATTTGCTGGTACTTCTGATTGGAGGAATCCCTATTGCTATGCCGACAGTCTTATCTGTTACAATGGCAATTGGTTCTCACCGTTTATCTCAGCAGGTTGGTCATATTGGGATTCTAATGTACTTCTGAGGATTGTAATTTGACGTCTGCTGGTATGTAAGACTGTCTTTATGTTTAATTGTTGCAGGGAGCCATCACAAAAAGAATGACAGCTATAGAAGAAATGGCCGGGATGGATGTGCTTTGCAGTGATAAAACTGGAACTCTGACCCTGAACAAGCTTACTGTCGACAAAAATCTTATTGAGGTTGATTTGGAATTTTTTGCTTTATACTAAATTTCTATGATTTTGCAGGTTGTTGCCTCTTACATCTCCTTTACTGGATTTATTTTTATAGGTCTTTGCTAAAGGAGTTGACGTAGATACTGTAGTTCTGATGTCTGCCAGGGCCTCTCGGGTGGAAAACCAGGATGCAATCGATGGCGCTATAGTAGGGATGTTGGCTGATCCGAAGGAGGTAGGTGGACTGGTCATATGCAATTTCCTGCAGATAGGATGGCCCACCAAAGCAGGGTTTCTCTTATTATCCCTAGTACACAGGATTATAAACCATGGATACTGACTTTTGGTACTGGGTCTCTAATTTAGTATTTTTCTCTTTCTTGATGATTTGTATGAATAAAAGGCACGGGCTGGCATCCAAGAGGTTCACTTCCTCCCATTTAACCCAACTGATAAGAGAACAGCTCTGACGTACATTGACAGTGAAGGTAAAATGCATCGCGTCAGCAAAGGTGCCCCTGAACAGGTATATGGATAGATTTCTGTCTTCTAACGTGATGTCTCTGGACTCACAGATTGTTATTGTCTAATTCATGCATGTTATATTGTCTTTAGATTCTTAACCTGGCACACAATAAATCAGACATAGAGCATAGAGTTCATGCTGTGATTGATAAATTTGCCGAGCGAGGATTAAGATCTCTTGCAGTAGCATACCAGGTAAAATATTTTTCTCTTAACTAGTTTACTTAATATAGGTGTCTATTCCAGATAGAAGTTGATGAGCTTAATGTATTAAACAGGAAGTTCCTGAGCGTACGAAGGAAAGTCCTGGAGGTCCATGGCAATTCATTGGCCTCATGCCTCTGTTTGACCCACCCAGACATGACAGTGCAGAGACAATAAGAAGAGCTTTGAATTTGGGGGTGAACGTTAAAATGATCACTGGTGCGTATGTCTTTTATATGTTTATATCTCTATATAATGTAGTTGAATACTCCTCATCAATGTTACTGATTTTATTACAGAAGTTGAACTGGAATGTTTAAGTTCATACTAGAGAAGTATTATTACAAGGATATCTAAAATATTATAATATTTTGGATAAATTGTTTATACCTTATTCAATCTTAAGTTTCTAGCTTTTTGTTATGGTTTTTTTTAGCGGTGGGTGAAAAAGAGAAAGGAGGGAGGGGGGGGGGGGGTTGAGGTCCATGGCATCTTCTTTCATTTTCTTGATAAAACCTGTTTAACAAATAACAATGATTTGTTATTTATTCCTTCTGATCCTTTTGGCAGTGGTGTTTTTACTGTACCACTATTATCTGATGCTTGAGGACTTAATCTAGGCAGTACTGGAGATGAATACTGAAGAGTGAAGAATTTAGGTTGAGTTATGTGAAGTGATGCATGTGTTCTCTTAAGATAAAGAAAAAGAAGACTTTAAAAAAATTTAGGAATATTGTACTTTCCTGCTTTATGCAAATTTTCATCTCTCTGAGGCACCTTAAATTTTCCTATCTCTGAGGTATTATTGAATTAAGAAATTTATTCTATGTAGTTTGTTCGATATTTCATTTGCCTGACTCCTTTAACACTCCATTAGGTGATCAACTGGCAATTGGAAAGGAAACTGGACGGCGTTTGGGAATGGGAACCAACATGTATCCTTCATCTGCTTTATTAGGGCAGAACAAGGATGAATCAATTGCTGCTTTGCCAATTGATGAGCTCATTGAAAAAGCTGATGGCTTTGCTGGCGTCTTCCCTGGTAATTTTTTTTTCCCGCTTACTTGGTAGTTTTTGCAACTCAATTTCTTTCTTTGGTGAAAAAAGCATTTGATTAATTATGTTTCTCCTAGACCCTACGCTAAAAGGTTTGATCCTATGATTCCCCCTACTCAGGAGCCAACTACATGACTGGGTCTCATAACTACTCTTCTGTCACTCTGTCTGCGTGATATTTGAATTAATGTGTGCAGTACAGAAAATTAAAAAGTTCAGTGTTTAATATTCCAAGAACAGTTTTCATAGGCTATTACTTGATTGACTAACCACATCTCATTTGTTGGCACAGAGCACAAATATGAGATCGTAAAACGCTTGCAAGCTAGAAAACATATATGCGGAATGACTGGTGATGGAGTCAATGATGCCCCTGCACTTAAAAAGGCTGATATTGGCATAGCTGTTGCTGATGCAACTGATGCTGCTCGTAGTGCTTCTGATATAGTCCTGACAGAACCTGGTCTCAGCGTGATCATTAGTGCTGTACTAACTAGTCGTGCAATCTTTCAGAGGATGAAAAATTACACGGTAAGTCTAGGTTCTGCTCATGAGAGAGTATAGTTTGACAGTAGAACTCAGAAGGAAGTATTCTTACGAAGTTTTTAGGCTTTTCTGTATGAATTTAATCTGGGCAGGACTGACTGCACGTATCTTCTGTGTGCGTTGCCTTTGTAATTTTCAACTTATTCAACCTTTGTTTATTGATGCCCTTTACAACTCCTACTATTGCTGCTGCCATTACAATTTTATTAGGACCCACCGTTTACTTCTTTTTGCTTATGTGATACCAAGATTCCCCCCCTCCCCCTCTCTCTCCCCCCAACCTCGACATCTGAAAAAAAAAAGCCTCATGCCATCAGTCACTAAATGGCATCATAACCTCTATCACTGCTATTTTGATTGTTCATTGAGAAAGTTACTTATTTATTTAATATTTTGGATTTCTTTTGCAGATCTATGCTGTTTCCATTACAATTCGTATTGTGGTAAGTAAATTGATGTTGGCCTTGGTATTCTGTAATAATGATAATATCTCCTGAGTTGCAATAATTACTTGATGGGATCCTCTAGTCATAGCTTATAGTTATATTGTTTCCTGATTTCTGTTTTGCCAGCTTGGTTTCATGTTGCTCGCTCTTATATGGAAGTTCGACTTCCCACCCTTCATGGTGCTGATCATTGCTATCCTGAATGATGGTGTGTATTTTTATTATAGGAAACTCAATGCGCCTTCTCTTTTCCAGTTAGTTTTCTCATGAATGACACATAATAGGCTTTCTTTTGGTGGTGGCGGTGGTTGGGGGAGAGGCATGGGTGGTTTGATGCTTACTGGTTATATGGCATGCCAGGTACCATTATGACAATATCAAAGGATAGGGTGAAACCATCTCCTCTGCCCGACAGCTGGAAGCTGGGAGAGATTTTTGCAACTGGGATCATTCTTGGAGGTTACTTGGCAGTGATGACAGTCATCTTCTTTTGGGTGGCATACGAGACGAATTTCTTTCCTGTAAGTAAAATTTTTCACGTGAATAAATAATAGAGTAATTGATCAAGCATGGCATGCCCTGCCTGATCGCCTAGTTTTTATATGTATTTGACATATTACTCCTGTTTTGTTGGCTTCTAATTTTTTACAGCCAAGTACTTATTATTTCTGTCTTTATAGTGCTATCTGCCTTCCATCATAATGGTTCTGTTTGTAGAGGCTTATAGAACATTATGCTCTCCCTTCCTTCTTGATGTTTAAGGTTTTTCTTATTAAAGTGTTTTTTTAATCATTGTCTTTATATGATTTTTGTTTGCAGTTGAATTTGTATACTTTCTTGAACCGTTTTGTAATCACATAATTTGAAGCCATTCTGCCACTGTGCTGTAAAATAAATTGTCCAACTGATTTACATCTCACATCTTTTTGTATACGTCATTTGGGAAGGGAGTGATTGCTTTAAGGTATCATCTGGCATTGGTCTTATCTGAGTCCATCAATTTGTGTCATTGTATTCTTAAAACAGCTGATCTGCGAACAGTTCTGGCTGAATTACCTATATTTTGACTCCAGGGATTTTTTTAGTGTCAACAGTTTTATTTTGCATTCACCAGTTCATGGTAAAATATGATTATGGTTTCTGTCGATGGGATCTGTTAGGGATTTATTGCTTTATTTATATGCTTCTGACCTGGATTCTTCTTACATGATGTTGCTTTCTTTAGTTGATAAAACCAAAAAATTTAACCCTAAACCTGCATATCTTTCTAAATTATCACCTTTGCTTTTCCTTTTTGAGTGCACCCATTTTAGACTGGGGATGGACCTTTCTTCTTTTAATTGACAATCTATCAATTTTAACAAACATTTTGGTCTTAAACCTTTCTTGTAATTTCCAGCACCTATTTGGGGTTTCATCTCTAAAGAAAACGGTTAGTTACGACTTCAAAAAGCTTGCCTCTGCAGTGTACCTGCAAGTGAGTACCATTAGTCAAGCCCTCATTTTTGTGACAAGAGCTAGGAGTTGGTCATTCTACGAGCGCCCAGGACTTCTGCTTGTGGGGGCTTTTTTGGTTGCTCAGCTGGTGAGTGAAGTGCTGTTGTTTAAGTTTTTACTGTGCAGGTGTCATTTGGTAACTTGAACAAATAACTCCAATGTTTACTCTTTTCTATGTGAACAGATTGCTACATTGATTGCTGTATATGCGAATTGGGGTTTTGCTGCGATTGAAGGGATTGGATGGGGTTGGGCTGGGGTGATTTGGCTCTATAACCTCATTACGTACTTCCCTCTTGATTTCATAAAGTTCTGTATTCGATATGCCATTAGTGGTAGAGCTTGGGATCTCGTTTTCGAGCAAAGGGTATGGAATTCCTGCTCTCAATGGAGTAACTTAGTGGATAGATCCCTTGCTGAATGTTGGAGGAATTCTCCTTTTTGCAGGTTGCCTTTACGAGGAAAAAGGATTTCGGAAAAGAAGAACGTGAGCTTAAATGGGCACATGCACAAAGAACCCTCCATGGGCTGCAGCCACCTGTGACTGACTTTAGTGACCGCAGTAGCATTACCGATCTTAACCAGATGGCTGAAGAGGCAAAAAGACGAGCTGAGATGGCAAGGTACAAAAAAGACATGCACACATATGAAAGCAACTATTTTATGCATGGGTTAGGATTTGCAAGTTTTCCCATTTTGATATTTTCAGCAGCCATCTTCTTTTTTTCTCCGACAATATGAATTTGGCAATAAAAAGAAAAACGAGATTAGTTGCACTGTTTAGAAGAAGCCTTTAACTGCTGTTTCTGGGTCGAACAATTCAAGTTCAGGATTTATTTAATTTTCTGATAATTGAAGTTCATCTTAAAGATAAAATAAACAAATTCACCAGCTAGGCTGACCCTTATTTGATGCAGATTACTTGACTACAATGTACTATAATCCTAAATTTCTCATGAAAATGAACTGTATCCTTCTTTAAATAACTTGAAACAAGATACTGCTGCATGTCCTTCACATACTAAACTAAGTCAAAACGACATGAATCTTAAATGACCACGTGATGGTAGCAAGGGTCAATATGCTACAGGTCCAATCTGAGAAATTACCGTTGATCACTTTTTCGACTATTTAACTGTTAGGAAGGTTAAAATTATAATTATGTAAGAGATACAAGGTGCTGGATTAGTCTTGTTTCATACTTCTTAGCATTGATATTATGTTATGATCATCCTGCCTAATTCTGAAACGCCTTAGAATAACAAGTCTGGTATATTGCTCTTAATATACGATGTGCTCTGTAAACAGTTAAAGATGTGCTAACAGAGATCATGTTATAGCAGGCCGATGCATTTTCTGAAGTTTTGTTTCTCTCGTTTGTTTGTTTGTTGCAGGCTGATAGAACTGCAAACATTGAAAGGCCACGTTGAATCAGTTGTGAAATTGAAGAATCTCGACATAGAAACGATCCAGCAAGCGTACACGGTTTGAGAAAGGCAATACGTTTGATATACTTTTGTCTATCCCCCGTCTAAGGGGCTGTAATATGGGATCCTGTTCACTGCGATCCACCTACTTGTTATTTATAATCAGTCATCCTAGAAGAGGACTCTTCGTATGGGCAACAATCCCTCTTTGTAGAAGGGAAAGAAGTGCTTTCATATTTTTCTATACATTTGGCTGTAGATAATGATGATCAATATCACAGTTAGATAGATGCCTCATTCAAGTGAGACGCATTGAAATGACTCTGAATATGATCATTTGTGCTTCTTTTTAGTTTTCTCGGGAGCGTGTGCCCAAATCATAAGTTTCTTCATATGTTAGGATAATTTGAGGCCTACTCATGAGGCTTGTGACCAGCGTCGGGGGCTTGTTCTCTGCCCTCGAAACTAACTTTGGAATAGGAATTGACCTTCTTTTCCAACAATGCAGTTTTTTGTTGTATTAAGAATACTTTGTTTAAAGATGGAATTCGAAGTATTGATCATGTGTTTTGTTAATTTATTCCTCCTTTTTACTTACAATTTTCAATTCGTCAATAGTGACTCTAGTCAAACATAAGTTTAGGACAATTCTAGCTCTGATCCCTTTCTTTTTTTTTTATCAAAATTTAAATTTAGATAAAAATTGTCCAAAAATTTTCTCTAATAGTAGATCCAGACTCGTACCAAATCAAAGAAATCCTACTTTAAACCCCAAATCCCATACCCGTTTTACCGACGGACATAAATTCCATCAGCTACCCCGGGCAGTCACTTCGTCTTCTACCCCGGACTCTCACGTCGCTGCCGATCTCTTCCTTTCATGTCGGTGGTCAGGCAAACTAGATCTGGAACTTGTGAAATTTGGATATTGTGTAGAGAGACATAGAGGGATTGCTCTTTTTCTTTGAGGTGCAGTGATCTAGTTTGGGAGGTTGGTGATTGAGGACAGTGTGTTTTGAAGGGGTACCGAGAAAGAATGAAGAAAAATGGAACATAAATCTGACGCAAAAATGAAGAGAAAATGGAGATGGGAATTTTGGGATAAGAAAGAAACTTTTTAAAAAAAGATTTGAATATAAAAAATGATTTATTCATTGGAAAGACCCATACTTAATCAAATTTTTTATCTTTTTTTTTTTAACTCAAATTTAGGTAAGAATATAAATTTTTTATTGAAGTTGATCTTATAGTACAAATTCTTCGCTCCTTGAATTACTACATAATTTTTTTTTTCTTAAAAAGATAAATTTTATTATAGACTTTCACCCTCGCACTTAGAGCATTTTCAACGCTCTCGTCAGTGCAGCCTTTTAGTCATTTTAGCCAGCAAAATTTTAAATCGTGTGCTCCAACGCTCTAGCTATCCAACTCGCCAAAATAGCTGAGGTCTTCATCCTTACCAGATCTTGAGAGGGCAATCCACTCGCCAGTTGATGCCTTCCTTCCATTTCTGCATAAAGATACACTGCCTTCCTTCCTCCAGCATTGTGAAATCGGTCTTCCTTCCTCCTTCAGGTATGTCTTCATTCCTCCAATATATGTTTTCCCTTCCTTTAAGTGAATAGCCTAACTGAAAATTTTTTGAGATGAGTTTCTTTTAATTGTTCACAATATATTTGATGAATTGTCTCAATGAAGGTGAAAAAACTAGGACTTGTTTGATTCATAATCAAGGCCACAAATCATGTTTGTGTTTCATTAGTCACCACATGTTGATGTGATACATGATTGAAGCGAGCAATTGGTTGAATCTAGATCCACTTGTTCGAGTTTGTGGGATTCACACTCTTTGGTTTTATTGTTTTTATTTGAGTTTTTTTCTGAGTTTTTTTCCTGCGCCTGTTCAATACATGAGGGTGAAAAAACTCAAATTTTAGTTGAACAATTGAACCTTTTTGGAGAGCTTTGGAAAGCTTTGTTATCACTCATGTTTCAGCTGGATGGAATCACTCTGGCTTTGTTTCATGTTCCATCTCTCACCACCAGTACTTATATCCATTTACTAGCTCAGACCTCAGCTTCAAATTCCACATACCGTTCAACAAGAAAGTAACAATCGTAATTTCATATTAGATGTGTGTGCAAGATCCTGCACAATATAAAAAACGAGAACAGATCTCTCCCTTGGTGAACTTTGAGTGAATCCGTTGAGTGACCAAACACGCTGCTTGGAACAACCTGCAAGGTACGGTGGTAACCTGAAACGGCAATGGGAGATCCTGGGAACGGAAGAACGATCCAGTAAGACTGAAAGAGGTTCTTGGAACAAAGAAGAACAAATTAGAAGGGCGCCGGAGTGTTTTCTGGCGTATCCCCTCCGACGATCTAGTCAGTCTTTGAGAAAGAGAGAGGAAAGAGAAAACACTGAGAATGTATTGTAGTAGAGAGTTTGTTGTTGCATACCCGTCTTGCCTTTTGCAAGGAGTATTTATACCTCAAAAGCTCATGATTGCTGTCAGTGTAGTCAGTAGGTGATCATTAGGTACAGGCAGTGTGCGCACTGATTCTGATGAGGAATGTCTTCTCTTCTTAAATGCTCGGGGTCCCGAGCAATCAATGCTTTGTCATCAGGATGCCGACGGTACAATGTGCTCCTCTCGGGGAGGATGCAATAAATGCTCTGTAATAGGAGCATTTATTGCCTTTCATTTTCGAGTCTTACCGCATTGAATACGGTCTCATCAAGGGAATGGTGCAATTAATTGTTTGCTTTCCCAAGTCGTGTGTCAGCAACGACATGCGTTTTCTCTGTTTCGATGTGATATCATTTGCCACGCGTCCATCTCTTAATGGCTGTGACCCCTGCATTCCAGTACGTTCTGACACTAATTGTGTTAGACGAGGTCATGATGAATAGCCTAGACTAGCCTAGGCTAATGACCTGTACGTCAATAGCTTATCCTGGAGTAGAGGAAGCGTCCAGGACGGGGTACCTCTCGGCACCGAGGAAAGGCTCATCTCGGGGGACCGAGGGAGGTATGCCGACCGAGGTACATATCAGACCGAGGCCACGTGTTGGTTGTAAAACATACTGAATGCATGACCCTATACGACGAGTACCTTGGGGGCGAGGACCTTTGTGCGCCGATGGTGCTTGATCTTATCAACAGTGTTTTGGTAATACCGAGGACACGTGTCTTCATCATGGAGTATCTCAGAAAAGTCCCATCAATGCTAGTGGGTACCTCCTCCATAAGAAGTGTTCACTTATGATGTGGGATTGCCTTAGGAAAGGGTCCTATTGGCGAAGAGAGGTAGAAATCGCTACGGATTTCATCCCTCCACTTGAAGGATTCCGGCTGACCTGGCGGCACCGAGCCCCAGTAGCCTTTACCTCTCTTCGCCAATAGGACCCTTTCCTAAGGCAATCCCACATCGGAAGAGAGTCGTCTTCCCCCCTGCCATATAAGTGAACACTTCCTATGGAGGAGGTACCCACTAGGCATAATAGTTTGATTTTATCTCAATTATGTTACGATGATCTTGTGGCAACAGCTACAGTTGATCCGAGTAGCATATTACTGGTCCCCATTGGATTGGCGAAAAGTCTAAGGGCATGTTTGGTATGTTTTTTGAGAGGAATTTGAATTGGCTTGTTAAAACTCGGGTTTGACCAAAGATGAGATTCAAAAAAGAGATTCAATATTTAATGCTGTTCATACCCATATTTGGTATGCGCAGGGATATATGACTATTATGATAATATATTTATATTTAAATGATTATTGTGTCCCTTAACTAATTTAATCCTAACATGGGTATGAATATGTGGGGTATAAATGTCATTTGAATGCGAAACCCTCAATCTCACATATGATCACCCTCCATGGGTTTCATGAAACCCATGAATAAGGGTTTCATGATCGGGTCGGATTTCAAACCCAAGGCTTAACCCATAGTTACCAAACATGCGTTTAAGGGGGTTTAGTCCTCAACCCATGTTCCAAACCACCCCCCCCCCCCCTCCCCAACAAAAAAAAAAAAAAACCACGTAGCAAACAGCCCCCAAGTGTTTTGTTAGTTATCTGATTTGTGTGGCTTGATCTTGTGGCCTTTTACTTTGATTTTCAAATGACTTGAAACTTGCTTTTTTGACCTCCTTCAGATGAATAAGACGTCAGTGACTTCAGTGAGCTCATATATCCATTTCATTTTTTTCTGTGCTACGAATTGGCATGCACATTGCAGCATTATCTTGCTGGTTGAAAATATCCATCAGACCTGGCTCTCCCTGAAAATTAGTTATGGGATATGATGAAAGTGTAGAAACAGTTTCAAAGTTGTTCTTACTAGTATTCTTTCCAGTATCGGACATTAAGTTTTTCTTAATTGCATAAGCCGTTATTTCTCCAGATTGTTCTTGCCGTTACTGTCTTCAAATTCATTCAATTATTATTCTCTGGCCTCAGCATCTTATGTTTTGATTTTCCTCATTGCATCTGTTCAACATCACAATGTTCTTTCTGGGGTGTCAAAGGTGTTGGATTAAACGGATGACAGGTGAAAAATATGTAAATACACGACAAGTTTTATAAACGGGTAAAAAACCTAAACACGAACACGAACCGTTTAATAAACGGGTAACATGATACGACTCGTTTAACCCGTTTAATTTTATTAAAATTTTAACCCACAAAAAAAAAAAACTATCCAATTAAAATTTTAAACTCCATTAATTACCCACACCAATTATACTCTCTTAATTAAAAAATTTTCAATTGGCTGACACTTGCAAAAACAAACGAGAAAGTTTAATGACTAAAGGAAGGGGTTGCATCATTTTATAGGCATGAGAGGTCTCTTTCTTTTGAATTTATCGATGTGGAATTCAAGCCAAAACTTTCACTGTGCCACTGCCAACAGTACAACTTCATCATTCATCGGAAACATTGATCTTTGTGGCGAACCATTGCTCTCATGTAACCCATCTCACCCTTCACCATCAGCTCAGAAACCTCTAAACCCATTTCATAATAAATCAAAAAAACTCTTGACAATAGCTACAATCGTTATGTCTATTGGTTCGGCATTGTTTCTACTTCTCCTTTTGATCATTCTAATTCTTTGTCTTAAGAGAATTCAAAGTACAAAACCTCTAAAACCTACGAGGCCCTATTCGACAGCAATGTTACTAACTTCTGTTTTCTATCCAAGTGTTGTAGGGACTACTCCATCAAGAACTCAAATGAATTTGATGAATCTCCCAAACTCAGATCAAGCTCAATCTCTAATCTGCAGAAGCCAGAAATAGAGAAGAAAGAAACAAACGGGTAGAGAAACAGAGGGGGGTAAGTCAGTAATCTCACATCGAACACTGCAAAGGGGGTAAGTCAATAATCTGTATTTAATTTTTTTGAAGTAAGATTTTTTTTATTCATTTATCATATATTTATATATAATATTTTAATTTTGACTAATTTTTTAAAAATAATTATTAATTTACTATTATATTATTTTTTTAAACAGGTAAACGGATTGACAGGTCTCACCTGAACACGACCCATTTATTAAACATGTCTATCGGATTAACCCGTTTATCACCCGAACCTATTAAAGTCTCACTCAAACCCGTTTAATTCATATTGATTCGTATTGATTAATTGCTTCGTGTCAGATTTTGACAGACCTAACTTTGACCATTACTTGCTTTCATGTCGGGACACGGGACGCCTTTGAGTAATACTTTAGAAATATAATCCTGGTTGTCCATTGAGTGGCCGCATACATAATGTAGCCAACAACATCCACTTTTTGAACAAAGTATAGATCATAAGTTTTCACCATAGATAGAATACGAACGAAAAGAGATCAATTCAATCAAAATTTCCTCCCAAATAAATTTGGATGATAGGTAGGCGATGTGCGTGCTGGATCTTGCATAATATAAATACGAGAACAGATCTCTCCCTTGGTGAACTCGAGTGAGTCAGTTGAGCGGTCAACCCCACTGCTTGGAACAGTCTGTGAGGTCCGGTGGTAACCTGGAACGGTAATGGGAGACCCTCGTGGATCAACGGAACGATCCAGTAAGGCTGAAGAAAGGTTCCTAGAACAAAGAAGAACAAGTTAGAAGGGCGCCGAAGTGTTTTTCGGCGTATCCCCTCCGAAGATCAAGTCAGTTTTTGAGAGAGAGGAAGAAGAAAACACTGAGTATAATTTGTAGCAAAAGTTTCACCTTGTTTGTCTTGCCTTTTGTGAGGAGTATGTATACCTCAAATACTCATGATTGTTGTCAGTGTGGTCAGTAGGTGATTATTAGATACAGACAACGTGCGCACTGATTTCTACGAGGAATGTCTTCTCTTTTAACTGCTCGGGACCCCGAGCAATCAAGACTGTGTCATCGGCCTGCCGACGGTTCAATGAACTCCTCTCGACAAGGATGTAATAAATGTCCAGCCTTGGAGACATTTATTACCTTTCACTTCCGAGCCTTACCGCATTAAATGTTGTCTCATCAAAAGAATGGTATAATTAAATACTTGCTTTCCCAAGTCGTATGTCAGCAAGGGCATCCAGTCTTTCTGTCTCTGATGTGACACAATATGCCACCCGTCCATTCCCCATTGGCTGTGTCCCCTGCCCTCTGTGCCAAGTACAAGAGCATTTCCCCTGGATAGGGACGGATAAGGTCGGGAGAGTCCTTAGGTATTCTTTGATTCCAGCCAGGGCGTCTTCGCACCCCTGGCTCCACATATCCTTCTCAGCACTCTTGATTGCTCCGAAAAAGGGTTTGCATTTGTCTGAGGAGCGTGAGACAAAACGGTTAAGTGCTGCTAGCATCCCCGTGAGCTTTTGGACTTCTCGGACAATTCGGGGGCTCCAAATGTCCAGGATCGCTTGAATCTGATCCGAGTTAGCTTCGATTCCTCGTTGACTGACCAGATATTCGAGAAATTTACCCGATTTCACTCCGAAAACACACTTTACCGCGTTCAGCTTCAGCCCGTACTCCCTGAGAGTGGAGAAGGTATCTGTCAAATCTGTCAGATGATCACAACTTCGTTTGCTCTTCACCAGCATATCGTCAATGTAGACCTCCATGGTGTTGCCGATCTGTTTTTTGAACATCCGATTCATTAGTCTTTGGTATGTCGCCCCGGCGTTCTTTAGTCCAAACAGCATCACTTTGTAACAATAAACTCCCTTCGGAGTGATAAACGCTGTTTTTTTCTGATCTGGGGGATGGAGAGGGATCTGGTGATATCTTGCTCGGGCATCCAGGAAGTCCATGCGTTCATATCCGGCAGTGGCATCCACTAGCTGGTCCACCTTTGGTAGGGGTAGTCGTCCTTGGGACATGCCTTGTTTAGATCTGTGAAGTCTACGCAGACACGCCATTTTCCCCCTTCTTCTTCGCGCAAACCGTGTTAGACAACCATTCTGGGAACTGTATCTCTCGAATGGCGTTGGCCTTCAGGAGTTTGTCGACTTCTTCGTTGACCACGCAGGCGTGATGCGGGGCCATGCGTCGTGGCTTCTGTTTGACTGGCTTGTGCGCCGGGTCAACATGCAACTTGTGCGTGATTATCTCGGGGTCTACTCCCGTCATTTCCATTGCGTTCCAAGCGAACACGTCTGTATTTCTCCTTAGGAACTCAATCATCTCCTCCTGTTCGGCTGCGGGCATCGCGGTTCCAACTAAGAAGTATCTTTCTTCTTCTCCCTCCACCGAGGGCACCTTCCGGAGGTCCTCCACCGACCACTCAGTTGGGTCTATCCGGGGGTCATCTATTCCTGGACGTCCGGACTGTGATTGCTATTTTTTCATAATCTCTTCCGGTGCTCGCCCCTTTTCTTGGGTGAACGCTCCGGTTCTAACAGCTGAATAAAAATAATTTTTTGCGGACGCTTGGTCCCCCGGATCTCCATGATACCTTCTGGCGTGACAAATTTTAGTTTCTGGTGATAAGTGGAGTGCACCGCTCCCAACGCATGCAGTCATGTTCGTCCCATGATCACGTTGTAGGGAGAGTCCGTATCAATCACGACAAACTCGGTGTTGATGATGAAGGGACCCGTGACAACGGGCAATGTGATTTTGCCTACGGGCAGGGCGAACGAGCCGTTGAATCCGATGAGGGGTGTCCTGACCTTGGTGAGGTCCTTGAGGCCAAGATCCATCCGTTTTAAAGTCTCAGAGTACATCACTTCCGAGAAACTTCCGGAGTCTATCAACACCCTTTTGACGTCAAATTTACCTATCTTCAGGGTTAAGACAAGGGCGTCGTTATGAGGAGTCACCACACCCTTCAACTCCGCGTCGGAGAACGTGATGCTGGGCTCACCAGTCCTGGCCCTTTTACTGGGTGGCCCCCATCATCCTCGGTTATCTTCCTTGTAAAAGCTACCCTCTTGAGATCGGACTCGAGTTCCTTGGACGTGGGACGATCTAGGGGACATATATGGATGACATCTATGATGTTGTCCGGCTCCTCGGTCGGGGCAAGGGTATGTCTCTCTTCTGGCCTGGGCTCTATGTATTCTTTCAAGTATCCGTCTCGGACCAATCTTTCCAAGAACGATTTGTATACCCTGCAGCTTTCAGTGCGATGTCCGAAATTCCGGTGATAGGAACACCTAACCTTTTGATCACGGGTGGAGGGATCGCTCTGCATCCTGGGCGGCCACTTGAAGAACGGCTCATGCTTGATCTTATGGAGCAACTTGAAGATGGGTTCCTTGAACATAGTGTGAACTCCTTTGGACGACCCCCCTGGAGGGGGTAGCAGTCCCTTTCGGGAGTATCCTCCCGCTCCCTCTCTTTTTTCTTAGATTGGAGGGTTCGGCCTTTGCTGCTTCCCATCTCGTCCTCGATCCTTGAGTATTTGTTTATCCGGGCCATCAGCTCGCCCATATCCGAGGGAGTCTTCTTAGTCAGGGATCGGTACAGGTCCGTGTCTCTTGCCAAGCCGAGCCTGAAAGACGCCGCTGCCATGACTTTCGAGCAGCCTTCTACCTCATTGACCTCTTCCCAGTACCGGATGGCATACTGGCGAAGGGTCTCGGATTCCCTACGTCTGAGCGTTAGCAATGATCCAACGTCTTTAGGCCGCTTACTCCCCGTAATGAATCGAGCCAGAACTGCCTCGTCAATTCCTTCCACGATCCAATGCTGTTGGGGGAAGCGCCTCGAACCACTTCATCGCAGAGTCCTCCAAGCTCATAGGAAATACTCGGCAGAGGAACCGTTGGTCTGAATAATAGAGGGACATCATCTGTTTGTATTGCCTGAGATGGGCTTCGGGATCGGACCGCCCGTCATAAGTTTTGAACCTCGGCACGACAAACTTTCTTGAAACCTCCATCTCTCCGATCTCCCTGGTAAAGGGTGTTTGTATGACCTCGTTACCTCATCCTGGACAGCCTTACTCTTTCTCCTGGATTCCAACCGGGCTCTGAGATCAATTTTCTCCCTGACGGGATGTCTTCTGAAGTCCTTGAGTTCATCAATAGGCCCCCCATTTCCTGGGCGCCGTGTGGATAGGGTAGAATCCTCCTCGGACTCATCTCCCTTCCTCCGTCTAGACAATCCTCGCCGGAGGTCGTCCAGGGCTAATGGTCTTGCCTTCCTTGAATGGTCGTTAGGAGGGTGCTCGTTGGCTCTTGGTCGCTTTGGGGCCCTGGAGCTTTCTGCCTTGTTGTTTAGATGATTCCTTAGATCCTTCGTTTTCGCCTCCCGGGCGGGGAGCCCACGAGAAAGGAATGAGTCCCTCGACCTTTCGCCAGAGGCGGCAAATTCGTTGAGCTGGCTTAGGACGTTTACATTGTCCTTTTCCAGCTGTCGTAATCTATCGCCAAACTTTTCTTCGATCACCTCCGCCAGCTGACGAGCCAAGGGGGCTGATCCTCCTGACCTGATTCCCATACTGGTTTGAGGGGTAACCCTCTTGACTGAGTAGAGGCATTTTTATTCCCATCAGTGTGATCCCTCCCTCCATGGTGACAGGGAGCTTGTAATTCGAGACTTCTTTGGTGGGGACCTTTCCCTTTTTGTCGAGTGTTCACTATGGTCACTGTTCTTTATAAAAAAAAAAACTAGGAACACTAGTCGTTTCCCACAGACGGCGCCAGATTGTGCGTGTTGGATCTTGCACAATATAAATACGAGAACAGATCTCTCCCTTGGTGAACTCGAGTGAGTCAGTCGAGCGGTCAACCCCGCTGCTTGGAACAGCCTGTGAGGTCCGGTGGTAACCTGGAACGGTAATGAGAGACCCTCGTGGATCAACGGAACGATCCAGTAAGGCTGAAGAAAGGTTCATAGAACAAAGAAGAACAAGTTAGAAGGGCGCCGGAGTGTTTTCCGGCGTATCCCCTCTGACGATCAAGTCAGTTTTTGAGAGAGAGGAAGAAGAAAACACTGAGTATAATTTGTAGCAAAGGTTTCACCTTGTTTGTCTTGCCTTTTGTGAGGAGTATTTATACCTCAAATACTCATGATTGCTGTCAGTGTGGTCAGTAGGTGATCATTAGATACAGGCAACGTGCGCACTGATTCCTACGAGGAATGTCTTCTCTTTTAACTGCTCGGGACCCCGAGCAATCAAGACTGTGTCATCGGCCTGCCGACGGTTCAATGAACTCCTCTCGGCAAGGATGTAATAAATGTCCAGCCTTAGAGACATTTATTACCTTTCACTTCCGAGCCTTACCGCATTAAATGTTGTCTCATCAAAGGAATTGTATAATTAAATGCTTGCTTTCCCAAGTCGTATGTCAGCAAGGGCATCCGGTCTTTCTGTCTCTGATGTGACACAATATACCACCCGTCCATTCCCCATTGGCTGTGTCCCCTGCCCTCTGTGCCTTCTGACACCAATTGCGTAAGACGAGGTCATGATAGCTAACTTAGCCTAGCCTAGGCTAGTGACCTGTACATCAATAGCCTCTGCTGGAGCAGAGAACGACATCCTGGACGAGGGGGTACATCTCGGACCGAGGAAGAGGTACATCTCGGAGCCGAGAGGGGGAGGCCTAGCGACCGATGTACCATATCAGACCGAGGGGTACGTGTCGGTACATAAAAACGTACTGGATGCCACTTGATCCCTATGATAAGTACCTCGGGGGAGAAGGGAACTTGTGAACCGATGGGTACGTGATCTCGGCAACAAGGATTAGTGACACTGAGGACACGTGTCTTCATCTTGGAGTATTTTAAAAATGTCCCATCAGCGATTTAATAAAATAATTGCTATAAAGTTTCTTATGCCCTTCAACTCGATTGCGAAAAATAACAGAATGGTCTTAAATAGAATTACGACGTATTGCGAAGCTGTTCTTCGTATTAAGTTTTTCATTGTCGTAGCAGCAACTGCTAATATCTCTAACTCATCATTAGAGTCAGAATCATTAAGAACCATCTTCAATTTACCATCACAAGCCACAACAAAGAAATATGAGTTCAATACCAATAAAATAAATTTGAGATATATGACAATGAGAAGGGAGATGACTTATTTATACATTTTAAAAAATATGACCGTTATAAATATAACTGTCGTAAAATTTAAAATTTGATGACATGACATAATCACGTCATCATTACGTCGCTTATGTGTTACTATATGTGATATTTTTGAATTATATTATTAAAAGTTAGTTAAAATTAATTTAAATAATTAACTAAAATAGAAAATTTAATAAATTTATACTTATATATATATTTATATTGAGTAACAATTTTGTTGATTGTGACTAGAGATGCTCTTACTATGAGAGAGAGAGAGAGAGACTTGCTACTTTTTACTTAAAGAGTTCTAAGCATCTATGCTTTTCATTCTTGTTTCCTTTCTAATTCAAAGGATATGTTTAATTTTACACTTGGATTGGAGAGTATATTTAGCCCCATGGATTTTAATAGCAACAATGAATGAATTTATTCCAGTTCGCAGCTACTTTACAATACATTCAGAATATTTTGATCCCATTTTAGACGTGATGCCATTACAGAGAATTGATTCCAAGTACTGCAAATTGAACATTAATATGATTCTCAAATAGAAGAATCAATCCATCAAGTTCTGAAAAACAGTCTTGAATTAAAAAGAAATACCCAGTTTTCTTCTTCTTCTTCTTCTTCTTTCAGATGATCAAGAGGATACATATATGTTAATCATAATATTATACTGCTTGAAAAGCACAAATAGTAGCGAAATGTTTTTGCAATCAAGCAGCGAATTTTGGTACTTCCCTGTGTTTCATGATCTTCTTCTCCAACTCATCCTTCTTGGACCCAACAACCCTCTCCACTTCCTTGCCTTGTTTTAGCAGCACGAATGTCGGCATAGCCTGCACCCCAAACTCCTGCGCCACACCCTATCATTCCCCCTCATCGCCACAAGTACGTCTCAATTAGTCAAACGCCATCCGAGAATAATTCGTTAAGTAGAGAACTAGAAAATTTGGGGAAATTGATACATACCGATAACTCATCCACGTCGATCTTAGCGAAGTCAACGTCGGCGAACTTTTCAGCCATGGCGTTGACGGCCGGCTCCATGAACTTGCAAGGCCCGCACCACGATGCCGTAAAATCCACCACCATCTTTACTCCTCAACAACAGCAGCGAAAAAAAATCAAGTACTATTACAACAATTAGATCCGCAATTTGGTAAAGCTCGAAAACCCTAGAATAGCTACAAACAACAAAATCTATCAGAGAGAGAGAGAGAGAGAGAGAGATGTAACCAGTTTATTGGATTGCTTGGAGTCGTTAAAGTGGATCTGCCATCGGTTGGATGAGTGGAATGGGATGACGCGGGATGACTCCGACGATGAGGAGCCCTCAGTGGCCGAAGCTAAGCCTCCACCGAGCAAACTCGACAGAAACGATCCCATCGGTCTCTCTCTCTCTCTCTCTCTGTGTATGCGCAGGGGGTTAAAACATCGAACGAGAGGCGCACAATATGTCCAACAACAAAGTCACTGTTGTAGCCTTGGCTTTATAAGCTCTTTACAATTAAAGAAGGGAGAATGACAGTTTGTATCCAAAAAGATTTAAGAAATTTTGTTCTTTTGCCCTCAAATATTAGATTTCTCATTTGGTATATTCAGTTTATTTCTTTTAGCTTTTGTTATTTATTCTATCAATGTTTATGATATAATTTTTTATTGAATGAGCAACAAAAATTAACGAAATAATCATATTGTAAAGTGAAATTCTCCTATGAAAGAATGCTAGTCTTGAAGTATAAGAATTAAGAAGAGATTTTTTTTTTAATTACCCAAAAGAAAAGAAAATGAGCTATTTTTTAATAATAGAAAAGACAATCTTTCTAGGTTTTTCATTTGTAGTTCTTCACAATCATATATATTTCTAATGCTATTTTTTGGCAATTTCACCGCAGATTTATGGGGGATCACTAATTAAGTTTTTTTCTTTATATTTCTTTTAATGTTGCTAAAAGTTAAAAACCAAGGTACCTCACTCATGAATCATTTTCATTGGTCAACAACTTCAAAGCCCAAACCGTTAGGAGCCCATGCTTTAAAACCCAACCCAAATTGCCAACTGTGGCCTGTCAATGCATCAAAAAACCAGAAAATTCAGCGAGAAGCGTTTCATATGATCGCGCAACAAGCATTAGTAAGAGAATTCTATTTAACCCCCAAAAAAGGTATAAAGAATATGGATATGATTACCCCAATAAGGATTGTCAAAGACAAAAACATTCACAAAGATTTTCCGAAATTGCGCAACGAACCCGTCGTTGAGACGTGTAGGACAATAGGTGTGTGTTCTGCATATGACTACAACATAAAACCTTATTGAATGCTTTTATTGAAATGGAACTGGAATGCCTTGCTTCTTGTTCACAATAGCCATTGCCAAATATCGAGTACCCATCCCAATGGGTGTCTGCTCATTAGGACCCTCCCAAAATGGGGCCTCCCCTTCGCCCACCAAACGCCAGTAGCCTGTCCTCAGAGACTCGGCTTGTGCTTCTGTGCACCTCTGCAGCAATGCTTCAACCCGAAAATTTATCCCAAGAGAACCAAGAAACTGAGACTGAGTGATTGGACCATGAACACACACATCTTCTGCAAAAATATTCAATTTTATGTAATCTACTGCACATTTTCTATTTTAGTACCTGTCAGTACCTCTTTTTTCCTTTCCATAATTACTACAAACTAACACAATAGCACATAAGAATGCACACCTGAAACTTCTTCCGCAGAGTGCCTAACTGCCTCAAAATCAACATATGCACTCAGATCAGCAGAGCCAGGATTGTCCAGTATGTTAACAAACTCATGTTTTTGAATTGCCTGCAAAAATGTACTACAAGGTGAGAACATCCAATTGAAAACAGAAGCTAAGGGAAAGCTAGTTATAGTCTCAGGGACATGATGGCTTTGAATTCGAAAAATAGTTGGGGTATGATATACACTCACAGACAATGGCCAAAGCCGCTGTAGCATAGTTTGTTAAATATTGACATGGTATCTTAAGGAAGGAGAAGGGAGGAGTCAAGGGTCCAAAACTCGTAGCTAGCAACTGAAAAAACATACAATTTCACACAACATTTTCTATAGTCAAGACAGTATATAACATTATAAAGAGTGATGCATTAGGACGTATTAGATGTTTTCCAAATTTGGATATATCGAGTATCATACACCTATGTCCAATACATATGGTTGTCTGATAAAATACACAATACATAATGTCTTCTTTGTAGAAGTATCCAGGCTTCTTGGATGGCATAAGTACAAGATTGTGTTATTTTTCAGCATACTTCATAACCAGGGTTTCAATGTTCTAAATTAAACAAGTGTGCACAAACCAAATTACTTAAATGCTTACAAGCACAGATTTTGGACCCAAAAGGAAAAACCGATGACTGGACCCCAACGATAGTGTGTCCTGGATTGTATATAGTAAGATAAGCAAAAGTTCAATTTCCAAAGCAAAAGCAGAAAAATTCCATCCAGAGAATGTCGGCCTCTAATTATCTACTAAAACACGTGAGGAGTACAATCAACAACAGGAGGCACCAAACCTGAAGACTATCTGAAACTATTCCATTCAAACCATAATCAATTATGAGTGCCCCACCGCCATCAGAACTTATTCTCTTAGCAATATTTTGAGTCAAGTCCATTGCTTTTGGGCAAACCTCAATGTGATCAAGCTTTGCTATTTCTTCTCTCTCAGCCCACTTGCAGCGCTTCATGATATAGAGAGATGCAGGTGTAGGCTGCGGAGATAAAACAAAACGAAACCTGAAAAATGGATACAAGAACAAAATCATCAAACAATCCAACTTTCTACAAAAGATAATCCTGCAATGAGACAAACAATCAGAGACTGAATTTGAAGCCTCACGATGAATCTTCTGCAACATCAATCATTTTCTCAGACCAGCCACGAGAAGCTCTCTGCAGACAGGTCAAGAAATCAAAATAATGCGCAAAAAGAAAAGATATTAGCCACTAGCATACCACTACAAGGAAGAATGGTGGTGAAGCTTTTTTATTTTTTTACTTTTGAAATTTGCAAAGAAATAAACTCCTTTTAAACTTCTTATCAGATATAAAGAAATATATTAAAAAATTGGAAATATTTGGGAATGGAGATTCTCCCAAGGTAGCAAATGATGTTGAAGTCGACACTACAGACTAAAACGTTTGGCTGATAAAGTAGCATTCATCAACAGATATTACAACTAACTTTTCCGATATGTAATACCTACGGAAGGATAAAAAGTAAAAACCCCAAGATTCTTAACAGATTGATTGCATTAAAAGGCACACTAGAATTACTACAGAATAATGTCTTTCAACACATTATGATAGGTCCACTATCTCACCTACATCAGCTAATCTAACTAACCAATATTATGCTGGTCACCTTCCACGTTAATTTTTGCAGGTCTTTTTGCTCCCTTCTACCAGAAATTGAGGATGTCATCCTTTGGTCTATTAGCTCACCAAACTCCTTCAAGTCTAGAGAATAATATGAGCAAAAACAACAAGACGTATAATGCTCTCACACTCATTGGCTTGAATTACACACAGTAGGGAGTCCAAAGGTCAGATGATGGCATTGTAAGTTGGGAGAGATAAAGAGATCCTCTGATATGTAGGAGACTCCTTTTAACTGAAAAAAAGGATCAAACATCTGTCAACACTACACTCATTCAAAATCACTGACAAGATTACAACTAGGGGCATAATGAGGGTTCCTAGGATATGTTGGCAAATGATGCAGTAACAATTGCTGAGTCAGACACCTGTTGACAAGATATTTCCATCTACCGGTGTCTCTGTTTGAACAACCATCCAAGTGTTCAAATAAAAATGACAAATGCTTACAAAGGTTAACTTTTTAATTTTTATGAGAAAAAAAGGAACAAACTAAGAAAATTATCAGACTTGTCTCTTTCATGGTTGTTCAATCCTTAAGGTTCTCTAATAGGCATCCTAAGTGAGTGAGAATATGTAGATGATTGTGCTGGAGCTGCGTTTCTAGCACCCCATGTATTTTAAAGTTCAACACAGAAAGTGGGATTGGAGGTGGAGGTGCACATGTGGTTCTCTTTGAATATCAAATAATATCCTATAGCTAAAAACAAAAGAATAGTTTGAGAGCCACCAAGAATATTACTTTAACATTAAAGCAGGAAACACAACATTCATTGAGACCAGGAGAACCTGAAATTGATGAACTGGTAGGGCATCATAGAACTCATGGGCAATAATAATTGTCGGCACTGAAAAAAGGCAACAAAAAGCTATATTGTTAGACAAAAAGGAGAGAAATCTCACTAACGTTCCACAAAAAACTCTTGTTAAAATATTTACTGAAATACAAAACTGAACTCGAAGATTTTAAAGACAGTTGACTATGTTGTTTAGGATCATTTCTTTAAAACACTATCTACTGGTAGAAAGAACACATTTCTAAGTTTCTAACTATAACGAAGCTCAAGATAATTCCTTACCTCCAGTTGGAACTTGCTCCAGTGTGGCATGCCATGATACAGGAGTCTCAGACAACTTGCTAATAATTTGTTTCTCTAAATTTCCATCAGCATCATCCTTATCTGTACACTTCAAGCTACAATGTTGGAGCTTCTGTAAAGTTGGACTACATTCAACCATGTGTATGTGAAGTGATTCTGTAAATTTCTTAATCTTCGATGCACCCTGCACAGAAGAGGCAAACATATCTATATGAACTGTAAAATACTCTAAGATATCTTAAGAGACATATATGACAAGAATTGTGGTACCATACACGTAGAAGATCAGCCATGAGAGTTCCTCTTCCTGGACCCAGCTCAACTAAGTTCACTCTGTTTGGTTGTCCCATTTGCTCCCACAGACACATTACCCAAACACCAACCATCTGAATTAAATCAACAAAATTTAAGAAATTATTTGGCAGTTTTAGCAACTTTCGAGGAATTGCGAACCAAAGCAACATAATTTGTGAAGTTCAAAATTTTAGCCAATAAATGCTCGATGCTGCAAATACAAGAGTTCTTATTTTTTGACCCCACTCAACGAAATCGTAAAGAGGCCTACGCAGTTAACAATTGAGCAGCAATGAGATTACCTCTCCAAACATCTGGCTCACTTCGGGAGAAGTTATAAAATCGCCTGCTACTCCAAACACATCCCGATTCATATAGAAACCATCCTTCGGATTTGTCAAAACTTCCTCCATATACTCAGCAACTGAGATTGGCCCGCCTCGAAACTGAGAAATCACCACCAAAAAAGGTTCAAATTGCCTGTGTGCGCGCTTTCGAATTGCACAGACAAGAGTTGTACAACTCCCAATCAAGAAGAAATGACAGTTATGACAAAAGAGAACGAGAATAAAATCTAAACCTTGATTATGCCTTTGAGATGCTTAACAAGCTCAGAATCCGACGACGGTTGGTGAGAATGGTCTGTAATCCAAAAGGCAATATTTCAATCAAAACATAGACACAGAGACAATACAGAAAGAAGTGAACACGGGATAAAGTACCAGGGGGATTGTATAAGCCAGAGCGGTCGATAGAGATTGTGGTAGAGGATTGAGCAGTGGTTTCGGTGGATTGGTTTGGGCCCTCCAAGTGTTCGACGAAAGAACTGTTTGAATTTTGAGATGACTCTGACGAAGAAGAAGAAGAGGCAGAAATTGAACATTGTCGAAATGCATATATTGAAGAAGGTAAGAAGGGACGACGACGACGATGCGTCGCAGCCTGTAGCACTACTCTTCTCAGCATTTTCTACGGATTGGCGAAATGAAAGTTACTCTGCGTGTGTGCATTGAGAGAGCGGGGTGCGAATAAAAACCAAGTTTAGATAATATTTTAGGCTTAATTGCACTTAGGTCTCCATAATATTGATTTTATCTTATTTTAGCCTCTAATATTTTAATTACATTATTTAGTATATCGAACAATGAATATATTTCTATATAATTTCTCAAATAAACAACATTTATATTCTGATAATTTTTTATTATAAACTTGTCACGTAATACAAGTAAAAATAATAATTTAAATAACCCTTGACTTGCAAAAAAAAGTTGTCCACTTGGTAGAAAATATTAGCTGTGATGGTTACATCACCTCTTAATCGTTTAATAATAAAATATGAAGGTGATAAATATTAAGAATAATTTCAGTAATTGGATTAAAATAGGTAAAATCCCTTTTTCCTTATTTTATATATATATATTATATACTAATAAACACTTCAACTGGGGATGTAGCTCAGATGGTAGAGCGCTCGCTTAGCATGCGAGAGGCACGGGGATCGATACCCCGCATCTCCACTTGTAATGTTTTTAGTGGTATTCCTCTTAATTTGAAATCACCTCTTCCGTTCTTATTACTACCTCTCAGATTCTTTCTTTAGAATTCGCCCTTGGAACATTGTAGTTTTCCATTTCCCTAGAAATCGCTCTCCCTCCCAGATTCTGAAAGTTTTTTCCTATTCCAGTTGTGGCAAAGCTTTCTCACACATGAGAATTTTACTTCAGGTGGAAATGGATCTCAAGTGTCTTTATCTTCTTTTTCCCATGATTACAATGCTTCATTAAGCCTTTTTCTTTTTTTTGCTCAATAAAAATTGAAATTATGAGAAAACAGGGTACAAGAGATATAATCGAGCACCAACGTTGCTCAATACATGCCCAAAGGTCTGCAGAGTACTTCTACACCTGATCTATGAAAAATGATATCTAACTAAGAGTAAGAGTATAAAACACAAATAGAAATGGAAAATCCTCCTATTACAGGAGACTAGTAATGCACTCTAATTCTGTCACCTTTGCCTTCTAATGACAAGTCCTGTGGATGACTTTCGTCCCAATTCTTTCCGCCGAGACTTTGCTCCATCCCACTCTTGATCAAAATTGGCCTTAAAAGCGCCGCCTTTCAGCCGGAATTGTTTGATGGTCTTTCTCGGCGAAATATAATCAACTTGAGGTAAGAGGGTGAGACTCGTTTGATGGCTTGGTTCAATGACTAGTCCAGTGCATCAGCAACCATCGCTAAAAAGCTACTGTATAGAGCACATGGCCCTTTTATCAAACAGTTGGCGTGCGTTTAGTGTAGAAGACATCACAGCAAAATCGGGTAAATAAATAACGCAAAAGAGTCGTGCGAGGGCAGAGAGGGAAGGAAGATATCTTCCTAGAGTTGTTGAAATTGTTTGTCGCATGTATCTATGGCGTTCTCGGGTTGTTAGACGTGAAGAACTGCAGATTTTGCTGGTTCTTGGAGGTGTGAAATTGTATCTATGTGGAGTCGGTGAAGTTGTGTATGTGGAATGGTGGGACGTTTTTGAGCGCGGTGGTGGTGGTTCTTGTCGGCTTTGAGATGGCAATTGGCTATGGGAATGGTACTAGAAGAGATGAGAGCAAGAGGATGATCTGGGGAGTGAAGGAGTCACCGGAAGGGCACGAGCAAGGTGCCCAGGTGAAGAATCTCCACAAAGGAGAAGGGGTAGCTATACATAGGAGAGCAGTTTTTTTTTTTTCTTCGGTCTGAATTTGCATCAACTACTTTGAATCGGCCACATAAGTCGAATTAGTTTAATAACATATCTCTTTAAAAACAATTAGTGATAAACACTTATGCCCAGTTTGGTAGGGAAAATGAAAAATAGAAAGGATGAAAAGTAGGAGAGATATATTTTCTATCCTTCAAGGATGAAAAGTAGGAGAGATACACTTTCTTTCCTTTATGTTTAGTTGGATGGATAAAAAATAAAAATAATTATTTTTTTTTTTTGTGCAAACTAAAATTAGGGGTGACAATCGAGTCGAGTCGTGTCGTGTCAGATTCGTGTTTAATTATTACAAGTTTGTGTTGAATATTAGTCAAACATAATTTAACTAACTATGTTGTGTCGAGCTGCGAGTTGACCTGTTTATTTTCGTATCGAATTCGAGTCGTGTCCTCATGTTGAGTTTAAAATTTTCATTCTTAGTTAAAATAGAAAAAATATTTTTTTTTAATTTAATTTTTTTTATTGTTTTTAAAATTAATTTTTAAAATTTTTTAAAATATATATACATATTTTATCATTTTTTTTTTATAAAATTAATGTATACATAATATATATAGACAAATAAGATACATCTCAACACAAATAATTAACTTTCCATCCACTTTCCTTCCAATTTTAGAGGAATTGATTTTTGTGAGTTAGAAGAAAAATTAATTCATCCACTTTTTCATCCTTTCTACTTTCCTTCCTTACCAAACATAATATTTTTTTTATCCCTTTAAATTTCTATTCTTCTAACTTTTCATCCTCCACTTTTTCATCATATCAAAAGAAATAATGGGAAAACACAGGGAGAGCAGTAAACAATACTTCATTAGATTGTTTCCATTTTACTTAATTAATTTTTTGATTATTGACGTGTGTATAAATTAATCCAAACAATTTTACCATTAAACCCAAAAAAATAAAAAAAAATATTTCATTAAGTGGTTTTCATTGTGCTAAATCAATACTTTCTCACATGATTACTATGCTTCTATACCAATACAAACTTATCAGAATTTTCACAATAATTTACCCACACAAGGATATTATTCGTTGGGAGAAACAATACGTCCAAGACACGAGGAGGAAAATTACTTCATAATGATGCATTTATTATACTCTCTCCAGAATAGAATCGAAATGCGTTGGAGGAAATGTGAATTTCTCACCATTGCTTCTCTTAGAACCACGTCCATTTTGATCATCCTCCTCATAGATCATGTAGACATAGAAAAGGACTGCACTGCACAGGGTTGAGACGACATAAAGAGTCATCGCAGCAGCCCGGGAGAACAATTGTCCAAACTGATAGACAAATCCAAACATGATAGCCGAATATAGAAGCCACGCAGCAAACTTCAACAAGTCTTTGCGTAGTGATTTCTCATGCCTAGGCAACCGATGAAACGATGACCAACAGTAGTCTAACAAGTAGGAACCTAAGTAAACGAAAACGATGAAAGCTACCATGTAATAATCGTTGTGGGCGTATGCTCGGCATATTGCGGCGATGCCATTAGACAAGAAGAAAAAGTAGTAAATCATTGAGAGCAAGGGGCTAGAGCCTTCACCATCACTTTTGTGGCTCCTGTAAGCGTAAGCCATGGGAATTGCCCTGTTTCTCCGATGCTTTGGCATTCGCAGCACTAAAATGCTTGATTTCTTTGGATGATGAAACTTGGGGACTGATGTCCTGGCTTGGGGGTTTATAAATATAGAGCAAAGCAATTGCGCAGAAGGTAAGATGGAGTGAAGTTTTGCTTATGGGTTTTTTCCAACCACTTTCGTTTGAACCAGGGAAGAAAAGGCGTGGTTGGGAAGTTGCTTTGAAATTTCTCGGCAATTAAGTGGAAAAACAGGTTGTCATCCAAGAAAGTCTCGACACCGACCCCACTTTATTGACGGACTAGTTATCAAAGACGAGGAGCGCACTTTGTTCAATCAATTGGTAAACAATTAACAGTGTTTTGTAACGATTTTGTTTTTATATTTTTTTATAAAAAAACCAAAATTAATTTTTATTTTATTTTTAATAAAAATTAAAAATATAAAACATATTTGATAGTCATTTATATTTAAAAAATTTAAAAAACAAAAATACAAAATATATTTAGTATTATATCAAAAATTCACCATCCAGCACCACCACCAACCAACTAACACTACCAAACACCCAACCACCAAACTCCCACCATCACCACCGAAACTCACAATTCCCTGTAACCCCGAAACCCACCACCACCACTGAAATTCACCCCCACCACCCAACCCTACCACCATCATCGAAAACCCAGCCCCAAAATCCCTATGTGAAACCCATCGCCTACCCCCAAAATACACCACCACCCAACCCCACCAGCACCGAAATCCACCCCCACAAGGCCACAACCCCTTGTAACCCATAAACCCATCACTACCACGAAAACCCACTCCCACCCCAAAACCCCACCCCAAAACCAAGCAAACCCCCACCACCCAGTTATCCAACACCAAACCAAGGAAAAATCACCACCATCAGTCATTCAACCACCACCAAAGAAGATGAAAGAGAGAAGACGATAGAGAGAAAAATTAGGTGAGGAATAGTAGATAGAAGAGATATCTTTTTATACTTTCAATCAAAAGTCCTGATTTTTGGTATTAACAAGATTCGATGGTAAGACCTCGATAAAAGGTGGGATTGAAGCACGCTTTTTTTTTTTTGTTTTGATGTTTTCAAAAACATCATTTTTATGTTTTCATATTTTGACCTTGCTTTCAAAACGGGACAGTAAAAAAAATGAAAACACATTTCAAACGCATTATTTTTTTTTTTAGCAAAAATAAAATAAATAAATAAACTTCATGGCACCAAACGCTACCTAAGTAAAACAAATTATTGGCGTGGAGCTCGTTTTAATCGATAGTTAAAGAAAAGAAAAACAAGACTCAAGCCCATATATGAACATTGGGCCCTTAATCCTAAAGATAACTCAAGTAATAATCATAAACTCAAACGTTTTAAGTTCAAAGTTTAATAATTCTTTTGAGACTAAGCCATAAAAAATTTATTTATCGTAAATATTTTAATCTCAGCGTAAATATAAACTGATTCGAACACCCCAAACCATTGACCCAAAAAAACAAAAAAAACATGCAGCCATTGGCCTACATATCAGAAGGTATGAAAATCAACTTATGTAAACCTGTCTTTAACAATTTAAGATTGATTATATGACACAATACAATGATTAATGTTTGGAAAATAATTTATGTTAAGATGTTAGGTTATTTGAACTTGCTATTGACAATTCATTTTGAATCACTTTCGATGTTTGTATTCTCTAGTTTTTATACAGTTTGAATTTTAATTGTTTATTGATGCAAAAAAAAGGATGTTCCAGAAAAGATACATAGAGTACAGGGTAATTTTTGACTCATTTGGCAAAAATAAAAATCTATCTGACTGGAATCGTCTTTGACCGCATAACCTAGAACATTTTCACAATATGGGAGGAGGTGCTAAGTCTTATGATCTTATCAAATTCCTTTCTTTTTTTATTTCCAAGTAACCTCGTTGAAGGCAGAACAGCATATCAATGTGCTTTGTGGATAACTCTATCAATTGAAGCATTCCAATAAATGTCAAGCGCCCTAAAAAAAATATGCCTAATCTCCTCCTTGTTTTTCCTAAAAAAAAACGATGGGATGAAAAAAGTCCTCTAGATAAATTAAAACTCAAGGAACAAAACCGAAATTTGAAGCTAACAGATCACCTGATGCCAGAACAACTGCATATCCCAGTAAGCCAACCCACTAACAAACGATATCCTTTATTATGAGTTAATTTAAGAAGCAACTTATCTTTTGGTATAAAGACTCTCTGACTCGTGCCATTGTTTGTCATGATATCTTTCTGGATAAATTCTTCAACCCACATCCAACACACTTAAGTATGACAGTTCCCGTTGATGGATCAGGCTTGATGTCAAATTTAACATCCAAAAAGTCTCTGATGTGCCTAAGTGTTTCTATTCCATATGGCGAGAGCTTCCCCACACGAACCTTTGAAACATCTGGAGGGCATAATGCACAAAGAAGAAACAACAAACCCTGCAAAACAAATATGGCATCAATGACTATAAGAGTCATGCAATGCAATGAAAGGTTGAGAGGCGCTTTAAACACGGAATTTCCAGAATATGGTTTTGGTCTAATTTGCAATCAAGAAAATCAAGTCAGAGTTCAAAGTAAATTCAGCAATCGCAACAAGGTTTCATCGTGTTGTAAAAGTTGCCTACTGGTAATTTTGTGGAGTTTCCACAATTGAGGCGTGCTAAGCATCTTATACAGAATAGGTCATCTTAACCAGTGTTTTAAAACCCGGCCCGGCCCGGCGGGTCAACCCGGAGACCTGGTGAACCGGGTCAGTTCTATTAAAAAATCGTTTGTGTATAGAACCCGGCTGAGACCCGTCAAACCGGTCAAAAAACCGGTGACCCGTGAGAACCGAACAAGTATATAAAACCCGGACGGTTTATCTGAGATCCCCTTTTGCCTTTTGGCCTTTTGTTTTTTTTTCTCCTTTCTTTTATTTGTTGCCCAGTTGCCCTAATCTAAATCGATCCATCCACGATTCCACTCCACTTCGGCACTTCACAGCCACAACAGTCACCGACTGACCACCACCCCCACTTCGGCACTTCACAATTCACAGCCACAGCACACCGATTGACCACCACCCCACTTCGGCACTTCACAGTTCACAGCCACCACCAAGGCACCAACCGACTGACCACCACCTTGCAGCAGCGATCAGCTACGACTTACCAGTGACCACCACCTAGCCTCCACCGCCTAACCTCCTCCAGTCCAGTGACTCCATTAAGTTAACTGTAAGTCCTTTAACAGACTTCGTTGCGTGCGATTTTTATACTCTTTGAATATTTGCTTTGTGAATCTGATTGTGTTTGATTATCACAAAGTGCTTGAATTTGGTCTTAATTTTCTTCAATTCGTATTTTATTAGAGATATATTATCCTCTATTGTATGGTTATGTTATCGAATGGGAAGGTAGATTATGCTCAACTTTTTTGGTTGAATTGAATAACTGTTCTTAACTCTTATTTCACAAAGGTGGTGAACATTGTTACTGCATTCTGATTTGTGTACTGATTCATCCGTGCTTTGAGTGGTGAGAGTTTGTATGTTATAAAACAGGGCAATTGAAATGAAATACCAAGAAATAGCACTGTAAAGTATGTTCGAAATGGAAATGCCCACCACAGGTACTGTACTATTGGTAGATATGGTCATTGTAGGTTTTCACCAATTAAATATAGCATTATTATAAAGAGATCCCACTAATGTTGTACTATATGCCATTACTTGTTTTCTAATTCCTTTGTGGGAAGGTCGTCATAATATGCATGAATAAGGATGTATATACATTTTCTAGATTGATTGGCCTTAGACATTTTATTCACACTCTCTATCTCATTCTCAAATTTTGCTGAATGTTTTCTTTTTTATTTTTATTTTTTTGACAGGTGCCATAGATATACACTTGCAATTTGGGCTTAAATTCCTTGGTTTATGCTATTATTGGTATCACACTACTCAAATTCATATCGGTATCAAATTTGATCTATTTTTTGTGTATCTTAGAATGTTTGTTTATAATTTAAAGTTTAAAGTTAGTGCGTTGTGTTGTGACTTGTGGGGTTTAATTACTTGTGAGTTGTGGCTTTTTGGTTTTCGATGTCATATCAGAATATCTTCATCCGGAACACCAATTGAATCTCATCTACACCCACTAGCTCTACTCCAACTAGCGCTACACCAAATTCTTCTTTTACAAAAGTTGCAGTAAGAGAAAAGGCTGACCCTGCATGGGCACATTGTCAGGAAGACTCTGTGTCTTCAAAAAGAGGAAAGAATTTGATTTGTATGTATTGTCACAAGGTAATTAAGGGAGGTGGTATCAATAGATTCAAGCAACATTTGGCGGGGATTAAAGGAGAAGTAGAACAATGTACTAGATGCCCTCCCAATGTTACTTATGAGATGAGATTGGTTCTGGAAAGTACTGTCACCAAGAAAAGAAAGACACAACAACATTATGATGTGAATCCATATGGACCAGAGTTTCGAAATTATGAAGAACAGGAATATATGCAAGAAAATGATGATGTTCAAGAAATTCCATCCTCTTATAAAGCAAAAGGCATTTCCATTGGTGGAGGTCATGATAAATCAATACATAACAAGGATGTAGCAAGTAAAGGTAAAACAATTGGCTCTTACTTTGTACCAAGGACTACCACCAGTTCTCAACCTACTATCAAAAGTATTTTGCAAAGTAAGGAGGCAAAAGAGAGGTGTGACCTTGCGGTTTCTAAATGGATAATGGATGCTTGCATTCCCTTTAATGCCGTGAATTCCATGTATTATCAGCCTATGATAGATGCAATTACTGGTTTTGGTGGTGGTTATAAGGGCCCTAACCTTCATGACTTGCGTGGTTATTTGTTGAACAAGAATGTTGAAGAAGTGAAAAATTTTGTCCATAGTTTTCAAACCACATGGAAAGAGACTGGTTGTACTATCATGGCTGATGGGTGGACAAATCAATGTAGGAGAACATTAATTAATTTCTTGGTTTATTGTCCTAGAAGAACGGTGTTTTTAAAGTCTGTTGATGCTTCCGATGCTTCCAAAACAGCAAATATGCTATATAAGTTATTTAAGGAAGTTGTGTTACAAGTTGGTGTAGAAAATGTGGTGCACATAGTGACCGACAACGCTGCCAATTATGTTGCTGCTGGAAGGTTATTGGAGCAGGAGTTTTGCACAATATCTTGGTCACCATGTACAGCTCATTGTTTGAATTTGATGCTACAAAACATTGGCAAGTTGGATGAGGTAAACCATGTTGTCTCTCAGGCTTCAAAGATTACAAAATATGTATATAATCATTGTTTTCCATTACATTTGACGAGGAAACACACTGGTGGAAGGGAAATACTTCGTCCTGCTCCTACACGGTTTGCAACCAATTTCATTGCATTGCAAAGTATTTTAGCTCAAAAGGATGCCTTACGAGCTATGGTGGTATCATGGGAATGGACTATGTCAAGGGAAGAAAATTCGATGACAGTGTATTGGATTCTAATTTTTGGAAAGAATGTGCACAGAGCCTCTTGTGCGCGTGCTACGCCTTGTTGATAGTGATGATAGGCCTTCAATGGGCTACTTGTATATGGCTAAGCACAAAGCTAGAGAGAAATTGCTGAAAAAATTTCAGAGAAAGAGAAAAAGAGTAGATGTTTACTTGAAAATCATTGATAGTCGTTGGGATCGTCAACTTCATAAAAATCTTCATGCTGCTGGTTATTGGTTGAACCCAAGTAATCAATATAAGTCAGATGAGATGACAAATCATAGACAAACGATTTCAGGGCTCTTGGATGTAATTGAGAGATATGCTTATGGAAATCCCAATTTGAGTAGTAAGTTGACAAATGAGATGAAATTGTTCAGAAATGTTGAAAGAGACTTTGGGCGAGTAATTGCTATAAGCGATCGAGAGAGAATGCTTCCCGGTATTTAAAATATTTAGTATTCTAATTCAAGTTATATACTTCACTTTTGTTGTTAACATTTGACAGTGATGCATTACATTATTAAATGCAGATGAGTGGTGGTTGTGCTATAGAAGTAGCGCACCAAACTTACAAAAATTAGTCATTCGTGTCTTAAGCCAAACATGCAGTTCTTCCGGTTGCAAACGAAATTGGAGTGTATTTGAACACATCCATTCTAAGAAAAGAAATAGGTTGGAGCATCAAAGGCTTAATGACCTTGTTTATGTTCACTACAATTACAGATTGCAACAAAGGTACATAATTTTTATTAGCATTTTACTACAATTATGGTTAGCTTATTTACATGTGTAATTTTCACCTTGTAAATGATGGTGTATATGAATTACTTGAGGGGTAGAAATTATGATCCTATTGACTTTGAAAATTTCACAAATAATGCCTCATGGATTTTAGAGGATGAGCCTCCAACTTTAACGGTGGATGAATTAAAAACTTTTCGTCGTGAACTAGTTGCGTGCAATATCCAAACAAACCCGAATAATGATAATTTATTCCTTCACAATTATTTATTTTAAATTAGTTTTTGATTAGTCAATAAATAATGTTTGTTTGGAGATAATGTAGATGAAACTTTGGTTTTTGACTTGAATGATGACGATGATGATCTTGTGGACCCTCGAAATGAGGAGTGTAATGAGGGAGGTGCTAGCAATGCAACTACAAGTAATGCTAAAAATTTCAATTGTCCTGGATTTGAGAATCCTCCTGAGTTTGGCAGGGATTGGAGTTCATAGAGTAGGAGCGCTCATTGGAAAAATGAGAATGAATAGACATGTCTATTGCATTATTTTTATGACAGGCTTTTACTTTTGTGAACATTGTTATTTCATATTTGGGATTTCGTACTTGTAACTTATGGATTGTGGTATTGTACTTTTCATTTGTGTGTTTTATATTTGTTTAAAATTGTGAATTTGTGGATTGTTTATTGCGGTATGAGCATTATGAATTGTGATATTGAAATTGTGGCTTGTTTGGAATTTTTATTAATCATTATGAAATATTTGTATTTTCAAGTGGAACTAGGCAATTGTTGGATAATTTATTTTCAGTTTCGTTTATTTGAGTCTTTATGCTATGCTCATGTGCTTTGTTTTGTTTTCATGTGTCTTGCAGCTTGCTTACTACAATTTGAATATGAAGCTTGAACTTTAGAGAGTGCAAAATCAAATTACATGGATTATGCTTAGATTGATTATTGATACATTGACGAAGAGTTGGACTTAGACTTGGAGCTTTGAACTTCAATAGAGGTATTTTTCTCTACTTAACTTTACAAGTTATATTAAATATTGAATACATTGAAATTGGATACATGTTTGATAATTTTTCTCTACTTAACTTTATATGTTTGATGTTATTTTTTATAATTATTTTTTAATTTTTTATTATATTACCGGTTCGACCAGTGACCTAACGGTTGAACCAGTGACCCATTGACTCGGTCCCTTCACCCGGTTGATATCCGAGCGGGGTTTTAAAACATTGATCTTAACACTAGTCAGTGTGATCACCATATTTTTCCTTTGCCTGCAAAGTTTACCACCTTGATATATGAAATATCCTCGGATTAGTTTGAGCTTAAACTAGCAGCCCGGCACCATCCGTGCAAGGAAATATATATTTCATCATTTTTTATGATTTTTTTTTTTGCCCATTCTTTTCTTCTTTCACCTTATCTCTTAAGAAGTGAGATAAAAATTATTGAGTGAGATAAAAATTTACAATAAGTTCTTGGATTGTAAAAATAATTTGGTTTGAATAAATTTAGAAAAATAGAGGTTAGTCATTGGGGGAGTTGTTGATGGTTACAAAAGACAAGTGGTGAAATATGAGTGGAGGAAGCCTTAGTTTGGTGATTCAAAAAACCAAAACGCTAAAATATAAGAAATTGGGAGGGATGGCTTCCCATGCCTTCTTCACTCTAATTTGTTTGTTTTATATATATAAATAGATTTTAAGAAAAAGTCTTACCAAGAAAAGACATTTGATAATTCAATATAGACAATTTATATCCATTCTAAATCATTGAGTCTCAGTTGTTGGGCGAAAAAAAAATTAAATACCTATTAAACAATAGCATAAATCGGTAAAGAGTAACGACATTGAAGGGTCCACCTTCAAGTGAAATTATTTTGCATATTTTAAAGCATTAAGAAAGTAGCCAATCATCTATGTCCATCATCCGAATAAGACAAATGGGCATACTAGCACCATTTATATTAGGAAAGCCCATGTAGATTGTCAAAATCAATTTAATATTAGTTAACAAACTCCTTTCACAAACAAAGATAAAACAGGATGTAGAAATTCACAAAGCAAGATACATGAATTTTTTTATGATGACCTTAGAAAGGTAAGAAGAACAGTGATGGCCAGATAAAAAAATATGGTAGAGAGGATGGTAAAGGTACCAGGATTTAGAACACAAACCTGGTGAGTTGAATCAACCACTCCTCCCTGTTCAATCTCTCCAAGTAGCACAGAAGCAATTTGCTTGCCAATATCTTCAGGAGGTATTAACTCTTTCTTCTCTTCATCCTCCATTTCATCCTCTCCCTCGCCTCGTGCATATGAAACTGCAGTATCAGCAGAGATGAAGCAACCAGAAGTAGTCTCAGCAACCAGGGAAATTCCATAACCAGGTGACCTGTCATAAAAAAGTCAAATCTCCAGATGAGACCAATGAACCTTACATTTTCAACAACAGGATTTCAAAATTATTTTTAAAAAATCCTTAGGTATATTCCCCAGAAGGGAACTACCATTAGATAGATATAAAAATCAAATCTAAGCATACTTTCCAGCTTGTGCACCAGCTTTATGATCAGTGAATATGTGAACATCTGGAAGCAAGCGATTAAAGATTCCACGAGCTGCATGTATCATGGTATTTTCAAACTGAACAGTCACTCTGGTTGAAAAAGTAATTCCTCTGATTCTCTTCACCAGTCCCTCATCAATCCAGGTCAGTGCCTGTATGGTAAAACATATAAGAGAAACACGATAATATTGATGAACCACCATAAGATGACAAAACTCACTCTCAGACTATTCGGGACAATGGGAACCGACAGAACTACTTCTCCTCCACCATTAGGAGCAACACCCCGACTCTCGATTTTCAACTCCAATCCTTCTGACGGAATCCCGAAATGCTTCAGCAGGGGTAAGGTAGTTGATCGAAATGTATCGACAGATGGGTCCTTGGAATCATTTGTAATACCTGAAAGAAACAGTATACCATTTCAGGCTACACTCTAGACTCATGTAGCATGGATTCATATTCTATACGAAAATGTGCAAATTACAAAAGATAGAGACATGGATAGTGCGCTGCTAAAATGTGTAAGACTAATGTTTCTACAACCAGTTTGTTGGCATCTGTAACGATGGAAGTGACAGAGTCATCTATATAAAGGGCCTGAATTTTAAGAGTCTGGGGACAAGCTTAGATTATAATAATCATTTACAATTTACAGGACGGACTGATGATCCATTTTAACAATATTTTTTCTTAATCTTTAATAAGTTGATTAATATCAGCTTACAAAACTCATATCTCAATTCACAAATACCCTCCACAAAGCAATAATAAATTCAGCTCTCATATTCAACATCTGCATATTTTTTTTTTTTCAGCATCTGGATATGATATAGCTCCACAAAGCCTTTTCATCATCCATAAGCATCAGAAATAACACTTCACATGCAGCGATTTAACATTGCACCCAATTTCCCAATTATATTATTTTGAAATTTATGTTTCACAAATTGCAAATATATTCAATGCCACTCTTGAACAATTGTCTTTGCAAAGCCACACATCTTCCACACACTTTCAACTCCCCCCCTTCCTCACTCTCTTCAAGCATTTTCCTACATTGCACTGTGAATCTCAGATACATCGAACCACAATGGGCAGCTCTAGTGAAAAGTTACAATTATGGCCACTTGAAATGGTGTCACATACAGCTCTACCGAGATTTTAGCCATGTTACAGTTGAGGTAAAATTACCAGCAGAAGTTATTCATGCCCTGATAAAAGCAATGAAGTGCTTTTTAAGGCGATTGCAAATCAATTATCAGGGCAGCCATGTATCAGGAAAATGTATAGAATGGCTGAGCAGTCCCTAAAACCCGGGCATGCAATTCAGATGGCTATTAATGATATCCTGAAATAATTTTGTAATGAAATAACATTAATTGGTGCAACTTCTTCGCAAGAACAAACAATCAGCAGGAAAAGCCCTATCCATTCTTTCAATATTTTTTAAGTGCCTAAATAATTTTTGAAAAAAAAAGAACGATATACAAAGGATTGTATTAACAAACACCCATATGAGAAGCATACTAAGTATGCCAGGAGGTCTCGGGATAAGTAAACTAACACTTGCATTTTCATAAATATGGAGGAAACAGTTGACAAAGCAAAACACAATTGGATAATTTAGGAGAGGAAAGGAGGAAGAATAAAAAAAGGGGTACCTTTAAGCCTAATGGAAAGTGGTTTCTTCCCAAACAATCCAAGCACAATCAATGGTTCCAAGAAATAGCCAATGGACCGACTCAGACCACAGTCGTGAGAGAGATTTTTCCCACCCATCACAATCCCTGGCTTGTACTTCAATTTCGTTCCTGTCCCACACAAACAATCCAATTAACATCAATCGCAAATACCTAAAACCCTAAACCCTTAATCAACAACACACAAACGAACCCAATTAAAAGGGTGGCACTCATATATATACCAGTTTCGTTGATTTCGACGCCGCAGTCATCGCTAACCTTCTCGAGGAGGCGGAGAAAGGAGACCTCCTGGGGACGGAGGCCGGGCCACGTGGCGTCGGCGCGGATGTCGTCGATGAGAACCGGATTGGAAGAGAGTGTAGACAATAGGAGACGTAGCCTGAAGTTCTGGCTTCCCTTCAGCCTCCTGTAAGTTATCTTCCCCATCTCTCTCTCTCTCTCCCCTTCTTCTTCTCCTTTCTTTGCTCAGAGAAACCTCTCACCCTGTTCTCTCGAACACAAAAATTGATGACTGTGAGTGCAGTTGGTTAGAACCGATCGGTCGTTAGGGTTTTCAATTTCTCTTACATTTTTCCTTTTTCTTTTTTTTTAATTAGTCCCCGTAAGAAATTATTCCACATTGGACCTAAGTGATCATGGGCTGGGCTTTGGTTCCCCGAATGTCTGAATTTCTAACAGGCCGCATGGGCTCAATAGCAAAATTGGAAAGTTGGGACAGCAAGGGCCGTGTTTGGCCTTGCTCAATGCTTGCCCTTACCCAAATCCAATTAGAAAGTATTTAATACGCATGAATATTACATTATTAACACGAAGTATCACCGCATTAACCGTAATAGTGATTGAAATTGATGGGTCCAGCTCAAGGCCCAACTTGAATAGTTGGCCCGTGTTTGAAGGCCCACCACTCCTAATCAGAGGGGGATGATTTAGAGGGACAAGTTATACCAAAAAGGAAAAGGTCATCAATCAAGAAGTTCTCGTCAACCAAAATTCAAGTTCAACTAATGTCCTCTCCTCCAAATCTTATTGGACTCGGCGCATGGGAACAAATGATGAACCCAAACAAGGCCCAACTCGAATAGTGGGCCCGGTCCAGAGTAGAATTTCCGTCTACTTCCATAATACAAAATGTAAGGGTGACTTCATTTTGCTTTCCAATATGAGATAATAATAATGCCCTTGGCATTAGAGTTATAGTCATCACTAGTCAAAAGCCAGGACTTTTAGTCCCCAAAGTAAGCATATATTGTTTGTTTGGTCTCTAATTTTTTAATCTTGTCTATTTGATATATAAGATTCTTAATTTGTATGTATGTGGTCCAATTCCAAATATCTATCAAAAAATTGTTAATGCATCTAGTCACGCATCAATCATCACTGTTGTGGGTATTTTTATTAATGATGTAATAAATATTTTTATTATTTTTTAAAGTACCACAATAATAATAAAAATACTCAAAAATATTGTAAAAATTAGTATAGTACCAAAAATTTATTTTTCAGTAACATAGACTACTCCATATATTATAAGCCTATGGGAGCCAAGAGATTAATATATGGAGACTTTCGAGGCCGAGGACCAACATGTTTGAGATAGGTTAAAATAAGATGGGGGTGCCTAATCTAAATACTTATGGAGTTGTTTGTTTGGTGTTTTTGTCTCTTATTTTGTGTTTTTGTTTTCAATATTTGTCAAAAATTAAAACAAAAATGTGTTTGGTAATTATTTTTATTTTTTGTTTCATCTTAGTTATTTTGAAATCAAGCCAAAAAAATGAAAACAAAAAAAAAATTCCAAGAAACACTGTAAACAAGGACAACACGTGCAAAAGAGTGGGAAATTAATGAAATTCAGACTTCGAGTCCTCTTAACAGCAAAATAAAGTCTTTTTTTATTGAAATATAAAAACTCATTTTATCACTTCTTTCCTACCCAACGTTTTTCTCTCCTCTCTCCTTTCTCTCTATCAAACCATCCTACACCTCTATCGCTACCGCTACCTCCACCTCTGCCTCTGCCTCCATCGTTGTCTCACTCTCTCTATTGTGTTCTCTGTATTCTTTGTGCTCCTTGTGGAAGACGAATGAGCATGTGGTAGTCGAAGAAGCTCTTTCCCTCTCTCTCTCTCTAGAAGATGTTCTATGTGAAACCCCGTCAATCTAGTTCTAGTCTCTCATATTTTCTCTCTCTTCCTCCTTAAATTTTCCCTAATTACACTTAATTCACACACACATATGCGTATATAACTATGTCCATATGTAATTTGGCATCATGAAGAAGAAACCCTAGTTTTTTCATAAAACCTAATTAAGCATTTCTCCCTTAATGCTACGTGAGCAGCACTAGATTTTGTGGGTTTTGTTCTAATTCATCTTCCTACATATATTTGTGGCTTATATCTGAGAAGATAAGAGAAAAGATGAGAAAATGAAGGCGATACCACATCCGATATCGAGGACTGTAGAGAAAGTGTTCAACAACTTCAAAGGCTGAAGGGTTGGTTTGATCAAGGCTCTTACCGTTGGTTTGTTTATGTGTGTGTTGTGTTTGGGATTGATTGACATTTGGTATTAATTGAATTGTTGTTTGAAATTGTTGAATTGCTATTTAGAATTGATTGAATTGCCATTTAGGATTGTTGACCATATCATTAATTTATCAAATTAATTTAATTTGTTAAGTCTCAATATCATTGTTGAAAGTCTCAATATCATTGTTGAAAGAAAAAATACGAAACTTAAGGATAAAACTTGAAATAATTACCAAACATGTTTTTTATTTTTATTCTCATAATTTGATAAATACAAATGACTCCCAAATATATTTTTTGTTTCAGTATTTACCAAAAAACAAAAACAAAAAATTATCTCTGTTTTTTATTTTTTTGAAAATACGAAAACAAAAACGTTACTAAACAATCCCTTAGTTTCATTTATCATTACCATTACAAATTTTTTAAAATTAGTGTACCATAAAAAATGAAGGGTGTTGTTTTCACCAACAAGACGCGTTTTGAAACAATGACTATTGGCAAAACAATTTTTTTTTTTCAAATATAGGGCGGAGACGTTACAAACGATTCATCTTAAACAATGTTTGATCTCTATGTTTTTGAAATATTCAAGACCTACACAGGGGCGAGTCAAGATAATTTAGGGCCTAAATGGAAAGCGATAATTGAGGTATTTTTATTTTTGATATTAATAGTAAATCTAATTTTTAATTTTTTTAATACAAAAATATTAATTAAATTTTATATTAAAGCTTTTGTTATTATATATGAACTTGATGGTAAAAAAGAGAAAGAATAATTAAAAAAATTTGATGGTAAATTTAAACTTGATTTTTTGGGGTTAAGATTAGATTTTTTTAGTAATTTTAATGTAATTTTTGTTATTATAAAAATAAATTTTAGAGCTTTCTAATTCTACAGCTGAATTAATAAGTCTAATTTACTTAAGTGAAATCTTTTGTTTGGACATAGATTTAAATTTTTAATTTGAACTATTATTACACACTTATAAATTATGGGGCCTTCCCTTAATTTTTTTTTTTTTTTTTTTTTAAGATTGTGCTTGTGTTTTTGTAAGACCTTTTTGTAAGATTTAAAGTATTTATGAATTTAATTTTTTTCATAGAAATTATTTATGATATCTAAAAATTTGGAAGTTTAAAGTCCAAATTTTTTGTTGATCCGGCCTGGATCTACAAGTGCATAAATGGAAGAAAGCATTATTATTAATAATGCAGAAAAGTCCTATGTGGCTGTAGCGAAGCGAGCCGGCTTGTTCTTTGTTAAAGCTGTTGTATTGATGTAACGTTGCCAGATGTTTATAATATGCTATTGATCTTGGACCAAGTCCTCAACAATAATTGAATTTTAGTTTGAACTTTGCTCCATACTAGTCCAGTAATTCTAGCTTAGGCAAGGGTGGATTTACAGTTGGATTCAGTTCCTGGTCTGTTATTACACACACACACACACACACATATATATATATGATTGTGTCGACCTATGATTTTGGAAAGCATAAATCCCATTTCTGACTTCAGTCGGAGTGCATTTCCCCTCCAACTCTGACTCATGCAATACATTACCACTGCCTTCGCCTCGGCTTCTGCCAATTGGAGTCGGAGTGGAGTTTCAAAAGTGAACACAATTCCCAAAAATTTTAAAAATGTCATCAAAGATTCTCTAAAATTCAAACAAAAATATAGTAGTTTTGAGATTCAAATTCAAACACAAATAAATTTTTTGAATTGGGGATTTAGGGTTCAATGGTCAATTTCGAAAGTCCTTGAAATATGTGGATATAGGGTCAAAAATTAGACTAGAATTGGATTATATCAAATGAAAACCCAAATTTGAGTTAAAAAAAGGGTAAAAAGTTTAATTTGATATAGATAGACCTCTTCAATGAAAAGACTAAAATTTAAAGAAAGAGAAATTCAAATTTAAATGAGGACAAACTCAAATTTGAAAGAGGATAAAATATGATTAAAATTTTTGGAATGGATTTGAGTATCCTTTGATTTGAATAAAAAAAATGAGTCTCCCTTCATTTAATGTGTATGAGTTTAAGTATTGAAAAAGGCATTTAAGAGTTTTTTTACCTAAATTTAAATTTAAATCTATATCCAAATCTTTAATATTGAGAGTTTATACTCTTTTAAAAATTCAATAGTCATATTTTCTCAATAAACAATGTTATTTACACTTAAAAATCTAACACGATGATGTGTTTTCATTAAAATCATTAAATCAAGAGTAAATTCTAATATTTTATAGAGTTCACAGTCAATTCAAAGGTTTTAATAAATCAAGTTAACAAATTATATCAAATTTTTAAATTCAAATAACATTACTTTTTATCCTCATTTAAATTTAAGTTTGTCCTGTTTTAAATTTAAATTTTTTTATTGAAATAATCTATACCAAAGTAAGTTTTTTATCCCCTTTTTAAATTCAAATTTAGGTAATAATTTAAATTTCTATTAGAAATGATCTTTTTGATATAATAATAATAAGAAGAAATTTATAATTTATATAGTATTATTAATAAAATCGGAATCAGAGTTTTTTTAATACACATTTTAACTCCGACTCCGACTCCGACAAAAACAGAATTAGAGTTGGTTACATACTCTTACCAATAATCACAAATATGTCACTGTTAATTATCACCAGTGTTCAACCGGTGCAGAGTCGGCCGTCCCAACAAAATATCAGTGAAAAAACTCGTGGAATACACAGGTAGCTTTAAAGTCAAACACCCACCTCTGCCGTAGCATTTTCGATTCTTCTGATCTAATCTTTGCCCCTTTTAGGTACTCTCTCTCTCTCTCTCTCTCTCTCTCTCTGCGTGTGTGGATGACTTGTAGTTCTTTCTTGGGCACTGTTTGATAAAGTTGGGGGCCTCTTTGTTTCCAATTCCTGCAATTTCTACCCGTGTTTGTTCAAATTACTTGGTCTGAAGTGCTATATCTGCCATGTGTTATAATTATAGGCCTTGTGTTTGTGTTCTTCCGATTAACGAATTCTTGATAGAAAATATGATGAGCCACATTATATCATAATTTGCTTCCAGGACTATAGTAAGGTGTTGTTGATCTTTTTTGCTTCTTTGTTCAATTTCAACTCATGATTGAATTAAATTTAAATCTCTTCTAATAGGATTATTGTGATTGTAACTATAAATGGCAGAATTGTAAAGATTTCCGGTAGGGTTTACTGTTTCATATCCGATGAATCACATTTGCTTTTAGATATTTTCGACTTAACATATTTTTGGGTAACATTAAAATATATTCTTTGTATCGTCCTGTTATCTTTCTCGTTTTATCAGAAACTGTGTTTAAAAATCCTTTTTACTCTGTTTTTGCTGATGAATTTATGGGACATCTACTGCAGTTCGAAACCTCAATGGCTTTTTGCTTCTATTGTTTCTAAGAATAGTAGCTTTTTTTTTTCTTCCAAAATTTTGTCTATATTCTCCCTCTTTTTATTTAAAAACAATTTGTAAATGGAGAGTAATAGGTGAGAATAAGGTTGCTCGCTCAATAATAAGAATATCTCCACATGTAAGCTTGACTTAACACCAGCTTTAAGCAACCCAAAAAAAGGTTCTAAAAAATTCATCACCCCATTCTAATTTAGATTTAGGATTAACCAGTAGTACACTTGGTCTTTGGTAACTTGGTGAATTGATTTGCATGAAAAGACAACCAAATCAATTGAAAATATTGTTGAGTTATTTTGGATTTAGGGTGATGGTCTTACAGAAGTTCTTAAATTTGAATATCCCGGTACATGTTCTAGAGTAAACTTTGCCAGTTTAGATTACATGTAAACAGAATATATCTGAATTCCTTTGTTTTTTGATAGATCTTTTTTGTAATTGGTTCTTTTTGATGTAAAAAAGATAAAGAGAATGGGTAATCTATTGTGCTGTGTACAAGTGGACCAATCCACCGTTGCTATCAAGGAGAGATTTGGAAAGTTTGAAGATGTACTTGACCCAGGATGTCATTTCCTGCCTTGGTGTCTTGGAAGCCAGGTTTCTGGCCATCTCTCACTCAGGTTGCAGCAGTTGGATGTGCGATGTGAGACCAAGACTAAGGTTTGTCTGTTCTCCACTGTTCTCTAGCAATGATGTTTTCTTAGTCAGCATGCTTTCTTGTTGCTTTTATAATTTACTAGGGAATTCTTCTTTTCCTCTCCAGATTCAGATTTTTCTTACACCCTTTTCTGCTAACTTGTGCATGAAGGATCGGTGAAACATTTATCATATTTCACTAGGGGTGCAACTCGGGCAGGTTGGACAATCAACCCTAGTCCAACCCTAGATATATAATCTTCAACTTTAACCTTAACGCCAACCCTAACCCTACCTTGGGTTAGGGAACTCAACCCGAGCACTGCCCTAGTTTAATTCGGACGGGCTCGGGTTGATGATTTCGGGCTGATTTCGAGTTACTTTACGGGTTCAATTTGGGTAGAGTCTAAAATAGGCTTGTTGTTCTAAACTTAATATATATATTACATAATATTCACCTAAATTGACAACCAATAACTTCAACCAAGTTTTTAACGAGAGAGACAAAGAGAACGATAGAACAAAAATAAAAAACCAGTGCTAATGCTTTATATATATAATTTTTTTTTTAATTTGTCGGGTTCGGGTTGAACTCGGGTTCACGAGACCTTAACCCGAGCCCAACCCAAATTGAATTCGGGTTAGGATTTTTTGACTCAAGTCTAACCCTAGTATTAAAAACCTTTGCCTAAATCGTAATTTTTTCGGGTTGGGCTCGGGTTGAAATTGGATTGCCCAATCCAAGTTGCACCCCTATATTTCACAACGTGCGCAAGGGAACAAATTTAATGTACTTGATTATATCTGAATTTTTATGATGTAGTGGACTGCTCAAATTAAACTACGTTGCTTCTGTGCAAGTTTGCTCATTTAGGAACTTCATGTTTTCACTGTTGGACTAATAAAGAGGATATGCAAGACCCAACCCATTAGCTTAGAACAGAGCCATCAGCTTAATTATTCTTTTTAAACTTTTGACCCTATGGAAGACCTACTAAAACATCTCTTTCTCCTGCCTGTAATGCGCCTTTTCTCTCCCGTTAGCGAATTGTTCACTGCACCAAATATCATTAAACTAACCATTTTGGTCTCTGGCAAACGGAAGGACAATGCCTTTCTACTTTACGATCTTATATTTTAACATATACATACTATCTTCAGATAAAGTTGTATAAAAGATGTGATCAGGACTCTGATATGATTTGTGCTACTGTCTATTTGTTCTGCAGGATAACGTTTTTGTCACTGTCGTTGCCTCAATACAATACCGTGCCCTGGCTGATAGAGCAAGTGATGCATTCTACAGACTTAGCAATACTAGAACACAAATCCAAGCTTATGTTTTTGATGGTATGATACAAAAGGCCTTAAATCAAATTTATGAAAGCTTCTCTTTCATCATCCTCTGGTACTTAAATTAAAAGATAGACAATTGTAGTTTTGTTATTTATTGGTACTACTATTCATACTAATCTATTTCAATTTCTCAGTGATAAGAGCAAGTGTCCCAAAGCTGCTCCTAGATGATGTTTTTGAGCAAAAGAATGAAATTGCGAAAGCAGTTGAAGATGAACTTGAAAAGGTAATTGTTTCGTTAGCTAACAAATTATGCGATACATAGACATGAAATCATTAACTTGATTTAATATGTTCTTTCTTCATATGTTACAGGCTATGTCTGCTTATGGGTATGAGATTGTTCAAACACTCATTGTTGACATAGAACCCGATGAGCATGTGAAGCGGGCCATGAATGAAATTAATGCAGGTAAGAAATCCACCATCATTACTGTTTTTAAAAGAGCTATTAGGTATTACCTACCATCAAATTCCTTGAGGGATTCACTTAGACAGCTCCAAGGATTAGTTTGGTTAGGTAAGGGACATATTTATGTCCCATTTCAATGCATACTTGTCTATGGTTACCACACAGATGCCCCCATTGGATCATTGGCTGCATCATGCATTTGTATGCAATCATAATATAGGGCTGATTGTAATTGCAATTCCGAATGAAATTTAAGTATCATCCAACTCCCTCCCACATTTCTCATTTGTTGATCCGTTTCCGTATCAAAAAAGACTTCATTTTCATGGCAAAAAGAGACCCCAGTTTCATATGTTTGGCTGAGTGCATTATAGCTTGGGGTCTAGATCATGTGGGTCAATGGCTAAGCCACATTTTGGTTTAAATTTTGAAACTGTGGGGTTTTGTATTTTAACCCCAGTAGAAATTTGGAAAAATCCTTATGGAAGACCATGGCTCAGTCTTGAAAACCCCAAAAAATTGAACGCAAGTCATTCTGTATCTATTCTATCCTACTATTTTCATTGAGTGTTGACCTTTGATTTGCTGTCTAATGCTCTCATGTGTTAACCATGATAAAAGCAATTGAAGTGCAAACGTCAAAGAATCAATACATCAACATGACAAGTGTGAACTACATGCAAAACATTGAAGTACGCAAATGGTATATTAAGTTGTACAAATATCAGTGTGTGTGTGTGATTAGAAAGAGACTAGATATTTGAAATTCTTGCACTTTGGTGATAATGGCATCTCTCTTTCTTCAACTAAATTGAAGAAAAATTTAACAACCAATATCTAATCCAATAAATTGGATTCTAATAGATTGAATCAGATACATTTCTTCAAATCTGTAATTGCTAAGAGCTCTTTCAATGGTTATTTTTGCCATCGTGGTACCATATATTGCTAATTGTCACATTTGTATTTATACTTTTTTCTGTGTCATTCTTTTAGGTATACGTTGTTGTAATTTCGTGATATACCTGTTTCTATAAGTTGGAAATGATTATTGATGAATCTTTGATTATTACAAAATATATTAATATTGAGGTGAAACTGATATCACATAAACCACTCAAAATAAATCCTAGCTCCTTTTCTTTGTACCCAGCTCTGCAAGATCCTGTGTGTTAATCATTCTGTGTGACAAAATTGTGGCAGCTGCAAGGTTGAGGCTAGCAGCCAATGAGAAAGCAGAAGCTGAGAAAATTGTTCAGATTAAGCGAGCTGAAGGCGATGCTGAGGCAAAGTACCTGGCAGGATTGGGTATCGCTAGGCAGCGCCAAGCGATTGTGGATGGTCTAAGAGACAGTGTGCTTGGCTTCTCAGTCAATGTACCAGGGACCACAGCCAAGGATGTCTTGGACATGGTTCTGATCACTCAGTATTTCGACACTATGAAGGAAATTGGTGCTACATCCAAATCCTCAGCTGTATTTATCCCTCATGGTCCTGGTGCTGTTCGTGACGTGGTCGAGCAGGTTCGAGACGGGCTGCTTCAGGCATCAACTCAGCATCACCCAAGCCATTTATAAGGTTTTTCTGCATTTTTGAAACAATTGTGCATGTGTGCCCAGTCTGCCATGTGTGTATCTGTATTATATTATCAATCGTGGTTCTGTTGGTGATGATTGCTGAGTAGGTTCGAGCTGGGCTGCTTCAGTTAACAAACCTTCTATTACAAGGTTTTTTCTGCATTTCAAAACAAATGTGTGAATAGCTCATGTCGTGTGTGGGTGGTGATGATTGTTACAGTTTGTGTTCTGATGCCTCTTCTGAGGAAATTACACTTGTGTATTGTATTTTATTTGCTTCCCAATTTTTTGTACTCTCGGATTTTATGTAACTACACACAAAACAACCTGCCGAGAGCAAAGTTTTCACTCTTTTGTCAACTGCAAAGTCTTAAATGTGGTCCCAAAGTGGGACAGCCATACCACAAAATGGCCAGCATGACCAACTACAAAATGCCCTGGCATTAGGTTATTGCAGTAGGATCTGGCTGCCTATAGGTGCAGATTCCTCTCGAAATAACTTGAATTCCAGACGAACACGCACAACACAGCACATCATTGTAGTTCTGTTATGGAGCCATTTGCTGATTTCCATCTCAGCAGATGAGATCACACATCAAGGTGGTTCCAAGTGTATAACTTTTTTTTTTTGGCTCATGTAAATAGAGATAAAGGAGATAAAAGATAAACGTACTTACAAGTAATTCTACGATCGAGTAAAGCCTATTAACTACTTAATCTAAAAAAGAAAGAAAAGCATTGAACTAATGTACTGTCCAAGCGACCTCCTGTGTGCTGTGTGAATTGGCCTCTTGCTCCTTAAGCACAATTCTTTTGACTACCTGCGGAAGGTGGTCTAGAAGAATAATCCCTTCCCTTTTTGTGGAGTCCCCATTTTGCAAGGGCATGTGCAGCTTCATTGTCCTCTCTATACACGTGTGTCGATCTCCATTCCTAGTGGTGCTCCAGCAATTTCTTCGTATCCTTTGTGGCAGTCTCAATAGACCATGGGATTTTAAAACAATGATTTGTTGCAGCTAACACAGATACTCGAGGATCACTTTCTATCATTACATAATTCCATTTTTTCTTATGCGCCCACATTGCTGCCTCTCTAACTGCAAAAGCTTCTGCTACCAAGGGGTTTTCCTCCTTTACTGCCTTAACATATGCCTCCATGACTTGACCTTGCCCATTCCTAGCAATTGCTGAGATATAAAAATCCTCTTCCCCCATAGCTGCATCCACATTGATTTTAATTTCCCCGTCCAGGGACCTAGACCATCCTTTTCTTGCATGATTCCTTGTTGCCTCCTTTGTAGTGATTGGAGAGTGGATTCTTACTTGATTGTGTTCATTGAATGCATTTGAAACTTCATTAAGAATAGTCATCAGGTTGGGCTTGGCATCTCTGTGACAGATCATATTCCTTCATTTCCACACCGTTGTAATGAGAACTGCAGCAAATAACAGTAGCTTACTGAAGTTTGGGGCATTTAAACCGAAAGGCAGAGTGGAATTTAGGATGTTATGAATCCAATCTTGAAGAGTGAAGTGGGAGAAAGGCTCCATCCTGAATCCCCAAATCTGGAACCAAATTAGTCGTGCTGTGCTGTATCACAGTTAAAGAATGGATGAGATTCAGTCTCCACAGCTTGGTTACACATAGGGCATAATGGGTTTGAGACTGCAATTCTAGAAGAGAGTGTTGCTTTTGAGGGTAGGCTTTCTGTAATGGCTCTCCATAAGTTAATCTTGAGCCTTGGGTGAATCCGAGTTTTCCAAAATTTGTTCCAATCAGAAGTACTAAGGTAGCAGCAGTGGGAATCGAGTGAATCTCTGTACGTGGAGTATGCAGACTTAGAACTGAATTCTCCTGTACTGTCAAGGATCTAAGCCATGTGATCATCTTCTGGGAACATTGGCAGTTCGATATTTAGAATGGCTTGTGCAGTATCATTACAGAAGAGCCTCTGTATTAGTTGGGTGTTCCATGAGTTTGTTTCTGGGATAATGAGTTCATCGACTGTATTAGGGATGGGATGGGTATTATGGAGCAATTGTGGCTTGAAGTTTGAGAGGTTAGGGATCCAAGGGTCAGTCCAGATGTTGATTTTGTGTCCTTTCTCCACAATATAGCATGCTTCCTTTTCAATAATGGATCTACATTCCAGGATTTGTTTCCAAATTTGAGAATCAGTGGGCTGCTTGTCAACTCGAAAGAAGGAGTGCCTTGAGCAATATTTCTTTTTCTTTTCCAACTGAGAGACCCAAAACTTTTGCTTCTGTGCCAGTAGTTGCCATCCTAGTTTAGCCATCAGAGCCTTGTTGTTGTCTTTCATTTTCCTAAACCCCCAGTCCTCCCACCTCTCTTGGTCTGCATATAAAGTCCCACAATATGATGCACATTAACTTTTTTCCTTCGGAATGACCCCACCAGAAAGCTATAATCTTCCTATCAATGGATTCACAAGTAGCATTTGGGAGGAGAAATGATTGCATGGCATATGTTGGGAGAGCTAGAGCAGTAGATTTGATTAATGAGGCTCTTTCAGCGAAGGAGAGGAGCTTTGACTTCCATCCTTGAAGTTTCTTGTCCAGCTTTTCAATGATTGGTTGGAATGCTTGCTTCTTGGATCTTCCCATTAACAGTGGTAGACCTAGATAATTGACTTCCCTTGTTTCCTTTTTTTAGCTCCAGAATGGCCTTTACTGATTTGATGGTCTACCTTGAGGCATTTCTGCTATAGAAAATTAAGGATTTATCCTTGTTGATGAGTTGCCCCGACCATTCTTCATAAGTTAAAAGACATTTAGAAATAACTTCAGCCTCGTGTGGATCTGCTTTGCCAAAAATAAGAAGATCATCTGCAAACATAAAATGGGTTAGTGGTTCACAATTCCTGGCAATTTTAATTCCTTTTAAGTGTCCTGACATGGCCTCTCTTGTTAACAGTCTTGATAGTACTTCAGTGCATATAATGAAGAGAAACAGAGAAATTGCATCTCCTTGCCTTGGGCCTCTTTGTCCTGAAATTCTCCCTACTAGGCCTCCATTAACTAAAACCGAGAAGTTTGGAGTTGAAATACATTGCTCAATTAACTGAATGAAGTCTGGAGGAAACCCTAATATAGCCAGAATTTTAAGTAGAAAAGGCCATTCAATCCTATCAAAAGCTTTCGCCATGTCAATTTTAAGCACCAACAGAGCCCTTTTTCTTTTTTCCTCTTGATCTGGTGAATGATCTCTCGAGCAAGAACAAGGTTCTCAGCAATAGTTCTACCACGTACAAAGGCTGTTTGGCTAGGTGATATGAATTGATCTAATGCTAATTCGCATGACAAACAAGACCCAAGTCAGAAAAAAATTCAAACGCTGGGCCAACCAAACATAACAAGGCAGCCACCAAGACACATGCAAAACCTTCTGCAAGTACCGCAATCAATTACATTACTCTCGGAAATATACTACTGAAAAAAAAGCCATCATTGGACTGGAACAAAACCTCAAGGCAAACCTCTTCAGAACCAGGTGCTCAACCTTAGTTTAACAAGAGATGAATGACAAATATAAGATCTAAGTGACGTGCAACAGTTGTAAAATTATTTTTTACAATCTGAAAGCCACCAAAATAAACCGTCAAAAGAACAGAAGTCTGAACAGGCAACTGTATAACGACTCTTTAGGACCACCTTATTGCTCCTAACTATAGTTAGCTGAATAGCTCACTTATGGCTTGAGAGCCAAGGCCAAACCAAACTTTGCAGTCTTGTCGACCGCCTTAGTGTCTATCTCTCCTGAAATGGTGAAAAGGGACTTTGGCCGCCACTCATGCTGGATCAGAGCATTTGCCTTGCCAAAATTGTTTACCCGTGCCTTCACAGTTGTCAAAGGATCCAATGAATGCTGAGTGCCAATTGTGATGGTGTTCTCGCTGGTTACAAAGTTATGGGTCACCTCTGCTCCAACAGCAGTACAGGTCGCGGGGTTCACTGAATGGTAGTAGGATGCATTCAGTGTTTCACCCTTTTCATTCCTGAATCATCAATACGTGGTCATCACTTATAAGCCAACAACACAGTTAAGCAATATTAGACATGGCAAGCACCCACACGAACCATGGGAACTATTTCTTAATCTCTCACAATGATTTTTCTAAATAGCACCTCCTGCCAGCAGTGCACCCAATTCTGATATCTATGTATCTAGCATACAATTAAAGCTAAAATAGAGGTCATAAAATTCACATTATATTCTACAAGCAGGGGAAAGAGGAAGCTATTTCATATTCCACGTCCTAAAAAAATACTATACATACCCAACCACTGAAACTTAGGATAATGTATCAGAATTCACAGCTACATATACGGGTAAAGGGCAAAAGATGCAAATAATCCTCCAATTAAGAAATGCCACTCACATAGTCAGAGAAGCAATAAGGTCGTCATTCGTGAAGCTCAATCCAACATTGCACTTGGTGAAACCTCCTGTCTTGGTGTCAAAGGAGAGATCAGTCCCAAGTGCGAGGAGACTTGTACCCACCACACCTGAGAAGTTGACAATCGGGTTTGCTGTCAACCCAATGCTTGTGCTTACCCCCGCATAGTCATGCAGAGACTGAAGTTCCAGCTGCCAATACAATAAGATGATTAGAAGTCCTGGCTTTTTTATCATTTATTTATATTTAATTTTTCTTGACAGACGTGTGCTCCAACTTAGTATAGGAGTTATTCAGGAAACAACAATATAAGCATTTCAAAGTGTGGAAACCAAATACCAAATCACTTATGACTTACCTTGCCAGACCTTTGCTCAGGAACTCTGATGCTAAAGATAGTTTTCAGCCCCGGAGTAGGTTCATCGACCGTGATAGTTGTATAAAGCTGGTGGTCGAGCAATGATTCAGTTAGATAATCAAGGGATAAAATAACAAAGGTGTTTAATTAGTAAGAGCCACAATGACGCACTCGCATTCATAGGCCACTACTTAACCCCTGTCTGGGTTCAACAAAGGTGAACTTTTGCTGCTTAAATAAGTAAAAATCAGCAAGAGTTGCAACTTCATAATTCATTTCCATCGAAACACCCCTACAAAAACCAAACGAAATAGAAGAACGGAAAAACCAACAAACCAACCAGCAGAAATAGGATAACACATGAAAATAGCAAAAATAGCCACAAGGAACTGTGACAACAGGAGCTCAAAATTCATAACTATAAACAGCTCATACCCTTCATGCTGTAGAAAAATCTTACCGCGAGCCAGACTGAAACTTAAGTCATCAGAATTTGGTTCACTAATCAATGCTGAATCCATTTAATGCAAGTCACCAATTCACGACATGCATAGTTAGGAATTACAAGAGGGAGAAATCTTTCCAAACATCAAAAGTGGGGGAATGTGCAAGGAACAAAGATATGATAAAAAGTATGTGACAGAGCTTACATTAGAGAACGAGTCCACTTTGATATCGGTAGTGATGTTCTTGTTCTTCAACTGGGTATTGATATCAGCCAGAAATAACTCACCTTTCCTTGTTCCTGATGCAGTAATAGCCTACAACAAAAGGAGATCTTAGTATATTCAGATCACAGCAAGGGATCTACATATATATTATTGACAAAGACAAAAATATTAACTAGCGAAAAAACCAACTAGATTGAGCAGCCGCATCCATTCCATTGTACTTTTCTTAATCATGTCAACTTTGACAGAGAAAATGTGCAGTTATTAGAATTAGTTTGGAATCCTAGATCCAACTCATTTATGTCAAATGCAACTGGATGATGAATCCCAAAATCAACCCTCGGACTAGTCCTACCACTAAAGAACGAATAAAAGTTATACAACTTCTGATTAGTCTTTGGTATCAGGGTTTTGAAAATCGGCCGTTACGACGCGTAACAGTATCGGCGGCCTCCAATTCCATTGCAATCCAATTTAACAGATTGAAAAAAATTCACACCCATAACGGCCGTTACGGCATTGTAATGGCCTGTAACAACCCGTTGCGGTGCCGTAACGGTCCGTTATTCGTCTGCGTATATCTTTAGTTTGGCAGCCAAAAAGGGATGGAAGAAGAACAAATATGGTAGTCAGTTTAAACGGGTGGGAGAAGAGATCCAAACCTTATACAATACATACCTATTGAATTTCTTCTTCTTATAAAATTTTGTGGCCGATGTTTATAATTTTATCTATGTACAAGAAGTTGCAAAGATGAACATTTGATGGTTTGTCTTGAATGCGAAGACAATGAAGTGAGAATGATTGGGTACAATTCACTCGAAAGAAGTTAGGAGTGTGAATGGTTATGATGGATCAGTTTTCATCATTGTTCCTCGTGATCTCATAATGGCTGGCCATGTGGGGAATTAGAATGGAGAAAACAACACTCCACAAACACAGAATAAGAAAAGGTGTTGCCTGTGAAGACCAAATGTCCAAAACCACCTTCAAATAGATGTGTACTAAGTTAGACTAATTGTTTAAAAAAATTTGGCTAGGACAAATTATCTCATTTAATAAATTAAAATTAAGTCTATATTACAAAAAATTATTAAAGACAATAAAAAAAAACGAGTTTATTAAAATTAAATCTATGTTTCGTTTTTAGGGAAGATGTGAATAATAAAAAAAATTCACATTCCCGACTTTCGTCACCGTTGATGTTTATTTAATATTATACATATTTTCAATCTCATAAACATGTTTACGTACAATAAAATACACTAAAAATCACTAAACACTAATATTTACATTATTTTAGAGTTAAAATATGTAAATATTCACGTTTTATAGGTATTGTGAGTTGAAAAAAAAAATCACGTTTTCGGTTTCCGTTAATATTATGTAACGCTCGTTTTAACCCACGTCCGTTATACCGTTACCGTTACAACAACCGTTACCGTTATTCAAAACCATGTTTGGCATTAATTAGCTTAAGTGAAAAAAATTTATACCATTTGCAATGCTCCACTATATAGAAATATAAGTGAACAGAAAAAGTATTGCTATTCCAACATCTAATGAGTGAACTAATTTCAACTAATAACAATACCACAGAATCAAACCTAACAAGCAAACAGAAAAAGACAGACAAGTGTTCGCATTAAAAGAATGAGCATTCTACACCCATTTGGATAAAAGAATATTTTATGGCCAAGCTAACATGAAGATTGAACTTTAATTACTACCATATAATTAAGAACATACTTCATCAGATTTGTCAACAAAATTTACCACATGCATTTTACCATCCCATATCACAAAAATAAAATTAAAATCATTGACTTCAAAGGAAACCAATAACAACGATAGATTTCAAAACATCACTAGCATGGTTCAATCGACCCCATCTTGCACAAGTTCTAAAAATGCTTTTGCCTTAATATTTGATACGCCAAGTAACACACACTCTTGCACACCGCCCTATCCCTCATATCTTCACATCTAGCCAATGCAATCGAGCAAAAAAGCATACAGTGTACACATCAAACAAAAATCCACAAAACACTACGCACACAAGGGTACATACAACAATTTATGCTTGACAAATAAACTAGCCATCAAATCCACTACATGAAAAAACTACACATGCATACATGAGTCTCACATACTTAAACATTAACTAGAATCAATACATACGCAAAAACCCTATACGAAAACCCCAAGTAAATACACAGATCTGAAAAAAAAAAAGTAATGGAAAAAAGCTCACCACTCCAGTGGGAGAGTAGGTAGTAATTGTGAACTTGTGGTCGGTCTGGTAGTCCTTGTAGAGAAGATCTAATACAAACAACAACAACAACAAAACAATATTCAAGACACCAAAACTCAACAATGTGCATATACATATATGTGGGTATATATTTTTACAGTGTGTGTGGTAGAGAGAGAGAGGACCTCGGGCTTTCTTGCCGATGTCACTGTAAAGACCAGGACCCTTGCCCATCTTTCCTTCTAGAAAGGGAGAGCAAAATAGAGCAGAGAGGGAGTGACAAGATACAGAAAACTCTGTTGCTTGAGCAGAGAGATTGAGGGCTATATAGCACCACAAAGCCCTAATTCGTCATCCCTATTTTAAACGGGGTGCCGCTACGTGTTCTTCTGAAGATATTGACCGTTTGATGGGGAACAAAATGGCTTCCGGAATGTTTGGGCCGTTGATTGTGATATGTAGGTGGGGAATGGATTTTTTTTCCGGGGGCATTTTGGGAATATTAGAAACACGTGGTACCTTTTTCCTGCTCGTTTAACCGACTCGTATTAGCCGCGACTAATACGAAATTAAGCTGTCTCATTTCTTTGGCTAAAAGACAGGAGTAGGTTTATTGTTCATCAGGAAATGTTTACCAGGGGGATTACCGTAATTACTGTCCAGATCTGGGTTGGGCCGTATTCAAATACGGGCTGGATTAAATGGGCTTGGCCCATTATTATATACCTACAGTTACATTTACAGATATAAAAAATAGTTCATTAGGCTAAGATTCCTCTTTTGGCGTGTAAATTACGTTTAGTCCTAACAAATATCTAGCATATAAAAACGCCTTCCTCGTTTTTAAAATCTTTAGATAATTATTGTATATTTATTACTCATTTTGTTTTTGTCACATGATTTCAACTTATATTTAAGAGATGCGAGTGATATATAAAGTGATGGATGGGTATGGTTGTGACAAGGACTGTGACGAAGAAGTGAAGGTGGTGGTGGAGGATCAGTTTTCCTAGTTCTACCAAGGAGATCATTTGACCGATTAAAACAACTGGATATCAAACTAAGGTTTCTTTCATTACTTTTGGGAATTGTGAGAGGGAGAGGGAGTGGGAGTGGGAGAGGGAACGCGAGAGACATGGTACAGTGTATGGTATCCAAACCCTCTTTTCTAATGTTTATATTTATATTAGAATTTTTTGGAGGCTAGTGACTAAGTCCAATGGGGATACACGAATTAGATACACAAGTTTTACGTATTCGTTGATAGGTTTAGGTACATGTTCGTTATTATTTACGTAATTTTGAATTGTGTCTTGTTTTATAAACTTGTGTACCAGTATTAGCGTATATATAGTTTTTTCTCAATTAATACTAATGTACTTATCTCGTAGATGTATATTCGTATAATGTATCTGAATGATCGTATATTTTGTTCGTTGTGTAAAATTCGTTGTGTCCCTATTGTGTATCTGTCTAACAATTTATGTTTATGGAGAAGATTAGTGTACATGTATGACGATTATTAAGTATCTGTCTGACAATATATGTTCATAGAGAAAAAGGATATATTATAATAATGTAACTTTTTAGAATATGTATTTAAATTAGGTGATAATATTGTCGTTATTTTTGACAATTTTAAATGGCATTAGTTATGCCAATTGGTTTGACTGTTCAACTGGGATTTAATCCAAAAGAAAATTGACGAATGAGTTTTTTTTTTTTTGAATTTTGTTGGACTTAGGTATCGGCCTCCAAAAAAACTCTATAGAAAATCTTCATTTTATTGAAAATAATTTACTTACATAATCAATCAGTGTTATTGGATTAAAAATAGTTCCAAATAATAATTGAAACCCGACATCAACCCAATAACATTGAAGAATTAAACTAAAATAATATTATAACTTTATTGTACTAGCACTTCCAAAGAGTTTGTGAAAGCACAATCCTTCCACCTTGAGATATTGTTAGCCAATTGAAATACAATTATAATAAGATAGAAAATTGACACCAAACAATACATATTAACTTTTTGCAAGTACAAATCAATATCATTCTTAAATAAGGACACACAAGGCATCATTGGCATACTAAATTATTATTTTTTTCTCTTCTAGACGTGGGGAAAAAGAGAAGCTTGTAAGGTGTACCTTGAGAGCGTCATCGGTATAAAAACAGAGGAAAAAAAATACGATTATGAATACCAAGTTCTAGAAGTAGGATTATAACTAGTCAACGAAACACCATCTACAAAGTCATCTCTCTCCTTTAGGTCCTAATAACATTACTAATCATAAAATGGTATAAATTGCATACGCATGATTGGCAATCCTATATAGGACTACAACAAAATTTAGCTGATAACTCGTCACTAGTGACATCTTGAGGTTATAATAGAGTTTTAGGCAATATAAAGAGAAGGCAACGAGTGCCACATTAATGATGTGTGTATGTATATGTTTATTCTTTTGTTTTAAACTAAATGGATTTTCTCATTCTTAGATGTGTCAAAAATAATAATATAAACAAACGAAAGTACACTACAATTTAGAAGTGTAGCCAGCAACGTAGAGTTCTAACTTCCAAGCCAAAGAGAGAGGTTGGACATCATTTGCCCTAGAAATCTATAATCTGGGATTCTGGATCATAGAACCTCTCTGGTTAGATGCCACATAACTACCATTAAACCTATGCACTGTCAGATTCGTTTCCTGAATCTGTATTTCTGGGTTGTGGGTTCTTGTAGCTGCTGCTTTCACTTTCATATCGTTTCTTGTCTGCACGAGCCTTTGCTTCATATGGTTCCTTCTCCTCAGCTGCAAGAATAATTGTCAGTACAGTATGAGAAAACCTATCATAAACCACAACTTTCGGAGAATTGGCTAACCTGACAACTTATTCCATTGGTCTCCAAGAACTCTTCCCATCTCCGTGAATGAAATTCCAGGACTATTTTTCCTCACATTCTGCAATCAAAAAACATAATAAGTCGCATGAAGTTGAAGAAGGGAACAAAAACACAGCTATGTACTTTCAAGACAAACAGATGACTTGAAACCAACGTAGATTTAGGCAAAATGAAGGCCTCAAAAACACCTGGGGAGCTTAATGAATGCCCTTACAAGTTATATCAATACAAGAGTGATGGACAATACAAAATATACTGACCTCCCTTTCAGCCTGCGAGAAGTACATGAAAGCACTCATTGCTCTCTTTGGTGCATTTGGATCCTTTTTCTTCTTCTGTTTCTTCTTCTTTGTACCGTCCTCATCCCCATCTTTGGTTTTTTTCCTACTAGAAGATGCCTTTGCAGCTGAAGATTCTTTCTTAAGTTTCATTTTAGCGGGTATCTGGATTTACCAAACATGTGTCAACCTAGTTCTAAAAGTTACGTGTGTCCTTAGAGGTAGAACAAGGAAACACAAAGAAATGATTACCCCTTTCTCTTCTCCATTTTCACTAGCATCAGATTCTCCTTCCCCAGAATCATCAGTAGGAGAGCCTCCATCATCTTTGTCAATAACAAAATCTTCGTCCTTCAACCATGCCAAATAATAGGATAAAATACCCCATATAATGGACCATAAAGACATGCGAAAAGTTACCAGAGATAACCTTAAAAGCAATTATATATAACCAAACAAAAAATCAAATTCTCCCTACGGGTTTAATGCCTTTTGCAATCAATAGCCAATGTATGTAAACATAACCCACAAAAGCTAAGCAAATATACGCATCAGACCAAGATCTGAACATGAATGAAAACGCAAAAAAAAACTTGTTTACCTCCTCATCGCTCTCATCCCCACCAGTTTCATTTCTAATCCGCTCAAGATGTGGATCGACAGCATCATCATCATCGCTCTGCAAAACAGCCGCAACACCATCTGCAGTTCGGATATCTCCCAGATTCATAATTTTCAAACCCTTTGAACTGCATTTGCCAAAGGATAATGTTAAAAATACATATCATGAAAATTCCTAACACTAGCAGAAAAATGGACTCTCGTACTGACTTGATGAAGTCAAAAAGATTATGATATTCATTTCTCTGAATGTTCCTAAAGAGATGTTCTTGTTCAGTCTTTAGTCTTATCAGAAGATCAAAGTAATGCATGTTTGATCCTCCAGCAGCATGCCTCTCAAACTCCATATAGTCGATCTAAAAAGAAAAGCAAGTCAATTATCAAGCATACTCGGCCTTAGTTTACAGAAGTATAGGCCATAATCAAACATCATCTCAGGTCGTGTTAAAAATTATACCTCCTCATGAAGAATAAGGGTTGGAGGTTTGGGTAAAAAGAAAAAGCTTTTTTCAAGCGGATAAAGGAGTCCATCTTCAGCTTTCAATGATGACTTCACAGCATAACCATCCTGACAGCTACGGAACTTTCCTGGTCTAGTGACTTTGGCACCAGACAAGGCACGCAATATCAATGTAAATACTTCATGAATGAGTCCCTGATAGTTAAAAAGGCAATGCAATCAGACTAATACATGTGAACAAACATGCCCGAACTGCGGTCTCAAAGTGTATAAACCTAGAGTCCGCACCCCCCCCAGTATACACATAAATAGGTTCCTCAAAATGGTTGCTCATCAAATAATTACCTTATATGTTGGTTCTAACTTGTCTTTGTACTTGGCATTGAAAAGATCTTCATTCATTGACACGGTGCTTTCTACAACATAATCTGTTTCAAACTGAGTACAAGATGGTCGACAAACAGATCAACACATGAACACAGTTGTGTGAAAGCTAAAATCCAATTGAATGGTAGCAGTTCTACACCTGCAATACTATATGTGGGTACAAAGTTTGGCCTTTACGGATTGGAGGATCAAGAGTAACAACAACAAAGGTATGTGGCTGATTAGACTGCACAAACAAAGAAGAATCTGAATTAGTTTGAACATGTGCACTGTCCACAACACATAATCATTCAACTGCAACAATAGATCATCGCAGACTATTAACAAGACAAGCTTCATAACCAAAACATATCATGGCCCTTTGCAGTATATCACCTAGATATTATAGGAAGGTTAACCTAAAGGCAGCCAATTGGAAATGAATACATCTTAGTAGCTATCACAATCAAGAGATTCATATTGGTGTCTTCACAAAAATTGAATACCTTGGGCAGTAAAAAGAGACGAACAACACTGCTGTACTGAATTTTGAAATCGTTGGCTTGCCCTTGGAGTCGCAGAAATGAAAGATGAAGCTCTACATTGTATCGGCCCCTTAAAGGAGAGAACACTTGAGTTAAATCTTTTGAACCAGAAACCAGGAGGAATAAAAACTGGATGAATCAACGAGACCAAATATTACTACAACACCTACCTTGGAGTAAGTATCGCAATCCCCTCAAAAGTAACAACAGCATCTTCACCTCCTGCTCCAACATCTGCCATTGACATGATTTTGTCACGGAAGACCTAATGGAAGTAATCCCAACATTACTACACAAGTTTTCGAGTAATACCGATCAAGTTCAAATAGAATCCCCAACAACATACCTGTGCAGGAGGATGACTTTCATCACCAACAAACTGAGTGTTCGAGTTAGGTATGTGAAAACTGATTTCCATCAGCGAATCTTTCTGCAATCATAATGCAAATGTACAAGGATTATTAATAAAATTAATCTTATAAAGTGACTCTGAAGGAAACATATAATGGCCCTCAAACTTCACAAATTCACATAGGAATCACTCCAACGGGCAAGTGATTCTTAATATCACATGTACTTGACAACACAAATAAAAAACATAAGCAGCAATCATAAGCAACCTCATTGGCCCCAGTTGTATCATCCACGTGGAACTCCAACATGACATCATTTTTTCCCTGAAGTTGTGTTTGGGAGACATCTGCTAAAGATACCTCAAACGCTTGCTTGGAACCAACAAGAAAAGTAAGCATATTTCCTGGAGAAAAAAGAAGGCACCGGAGAATTCATTAAAAAAAACTGAAGCACATATGCAAATTGAGGAACCAATGATTAAATCAAGATGGTAAACTAGCTTCAGTGGTAATAACCACCCAAAATTACATGAAATGTTTAATGTTTCTGAAACAAGACACCGGAATTCTGCAACTTCGGTAGTCTATAAACTGTAAGAGAGCATGCCAAAAAAACTCAAGGCATGGACTACTAGCTAAAATATTGTCTACCGTCTTTTCAAAGTAAACAATACAGCAGTGAGCACAAACAATTGTCTAAGTCCGCCCAATGCCAGATCCTACAATCTTCAAAGTAGATAAGAGACCACAAGTGAAATTATGCGAAGAAAGGCTCAAAAACTACTCCCAATAAAAGAATATAAAAAAAAACACTAATGGCAAAGAATTCCACTGACCATTTAAATCAACTTCTCCCCAATTTTTTCCACTAACAGAAAGCTGCTTCTCTTCCGGCGTTATCCCCCAAGAATTCTGGAAAAAATTGGTCAGACTAGTGACGTCCTGCAAAGCAAGTTCAGAGACAAATAAGCATGTTTCCAGAAATCCAAATGTAACATGGATTCCAGAAAGTTGAAGAGCATTGCGACAAACAAAACCTATTGCATATGCATGCATTACATATAACTTAATACAAGGTGGTTGTAGTAAGCCCTGTTCCCAGTCCTTAAGGTAAAAATGGTCTAAAGTCATATCTATTTTCTTTCCTTATGAGTGGGGCCTATATGGTAACTTGGATCTCCTCTTTCTTTCTAACTTCTCCATCTGATGTGCAAACACTCTATCCCATGCTCCCTTCCCTTTGCTGCGAGACGTCGACTATCGTCAACATCAGCAGCCACACAAACCCACTGCCAAAGATGATGTTTTTTTCATCCGGGCGCTCTTGGTTGTCCAAGATGAAAAAATACTGAAAGATTTGGGCTTGTTAGACAGAGAACTAAGAGGAAAAACACTGGATCTGTGGGGGAAGCTTACCGGGCAATATAAGTGATGGAACTACTAAGGCTAGTATGGTGGAGTGGGTTCTTTGTTTTGTTTTTTCTTTGACAGAGAGGAGTCAAAAAGGTGATAAATCATATCAAACATCAAAAAAAGCGGCAGGGCTGGAACTATGGCCTTGGCCAACTTCAACAGATCTGACCAACAACGAAGAAGGCTGGGCATTGGATGAAAACCTATAAACAATTAGTCTTCCCATTTCTTTTATTTTCTATTATTCTTTTTTGTCATACAGATGACTACAGTGCTAGCAGAATAGTATTCCTCGAAACAAGGACTTTTTTCATAAGACATATAAATTTAAACAATGAAGAAAGGGGAAAGGTAAAAAGTGTTCAAAACATGAACTGGCAGAATACCAGCATAAGTACAACAAAGAGAAAAAAAAACTACAATTAAATAGCCAAAAAGATCATACACACCACTAATAACCACTCTTTGTTGACTGCAACCCCAAAGGCACAAACAAGTTCTTTCCCACGTACAATCTCATATTATATTTTAACATATAGAAATATCTTTCTTCTTCTGTCCTAGTAACCCATAAAACAGTCCTAACCACATAATCCATAGAATGGAAGGCTTTTTTACTTCTCTCAAAGCTTTCAAACTCTCCACAAACATAGAAACAAACGAGTTCACATTTTGGACAAAGGTTTAGGCCTTCTGATGCAAAAGGACAGTGAAAAACCACAAGATTAATGCTCTTGCTACAGCTGCACACAACACACAACTGGGAGAAAGACAAGTGTTTAGCATGCTTCCTAAAGTCAAATCACTAGAATTTATCATCCTGCATGAATACAACAAGACAATGGTGTGGGCCCTCAAGCCAAGGATCAAACACCCAACAACAACAATGAAAGCAAAAAAGAAGAACCAAAGTACATGAAACAAATATATTTCAGCTGTGTCTTGTAAGCAAGACAAATCGACCACAACACACTAATAGGCAGCTCACAAAATAAAGGTGCTATGTCCCATTAAACACGCTTTCTACTATTCCTTTCTCCTTTCTTACAAAACTAACATTGCCTCATGGAACAAAACAGACCCAAATACGGAAAAGAACTTATCTGGATATGTGTCGCATGGGAAAGCAAGGTATAAACACCTCTTTAGTGTTACACTTTTCTTCAATAAGATCATTTACTTTCTCTCAAAAGGAGAGGGGAAAAACAAGAAATAAAGTTCAGAATATAGGAAGAATAAATGAAGGAAAATATTGAGGAGACTAACTTCATATCAGGTACAGCAGTTTGCAATAATAATATTTTTAATAGCCCTTTGTAACACCAAATGTTCAAAGTTAAAATTACCATGCCTTATGTGTGAGCAATTTACTGGTAGAAAGTCTATGGTCGATACAACTAATACTACAGAAGCAAGCATTTGGTCATGGTTATAGGCTTATGTACATGGGAAAGAAAAAATGCACCATCTATGATCTTCCTTAAATTTGTGCCAGGCCCCAAATACAGCTGGTTACATCTTAGTAAATACTACAGCAAAGCCTAAAAAACTACCCAGCTAAGAGCGCAAACTTATCTACAGCTGACTGAATATTACTTAAGCTGGACATATAATATTCAAATATTCATCCACTAGGTTCCATATCCAGTACATGCAAGGGAAAATGTGTCATTATCTCAATAAAATCATAATCAGCAAAAAAAAAACTCAGAGAGAGAGAGAGACCTGGTCACGGAAACCAGTGAATTTGTAGTACAGACCATCCTTAATCCGAAATCCAAGCTGATTAGTCCGGGGAACCTTCATCCAGGTAAGGCTCAGTACATCAGACTTATCCACTTCAACGGCCTTACCGCCCCCAATTTTCTTCCACAGTATACCTTCGGAATGAACCCTAATTTGCCCTTGATTCTGTATAAGCATAAATATACCCACAAAAAACCAACCGGATTATTTATCTGTATGCTTGCAAGTACATCAGAGAAAACATAACTAAATAACTAATTAGTAAGAATGGGAACCACAATTGGGGCAACTCAACTTTGAAACCCTAATTTACAACCCTAAATTTTGGTTCACAGGTGAAAACAGGAAATATTTTGGGGCGCAATCGGAAAAGACTATAATTTCTGGAAAATAAGCAATAAACTGAATTTCCAATCCTAAATTCTGCTATAGTTGCACAATCCCACTAAGCATTCCTCAATGTCAACACAAAAAATTCAAAATGAAGAAACCGTAGAAAGCTTTATGAACAATTAGAAGCAATTTTGTGAAAATCACAAGCAAAACCCTAGAAAAACGTGGAAATCAAAAGCAAAATACTCCAATAAATAAAAATCCCACAACGATTCGCACAGGGATGACAAAGAAATAACAAAAACGGGAATTTCAAAATTGGAAGCATGGAGAAACCGAAAGCTAAACACATGAAATCAATTTCATTGAACGTCAAACTCATTTGACGAATAGAAAGGAAAGAGAGAGCGATCTCACAGTGCCCCCACGGCCTCCAAGAGAGATATTGTTGAACGAGTGACCGTCTGTCATAGCTTCGGATCTCGGTTGTGAGAGAGAGAGAGAGAGAGAGAGAGAGAGAGAGAGAGAGAGAGAGAGGGTGCTCTTCACTGTCGAGGCTGCACAGTCGAGACCGTATATAAACTGTTGGGTAAATTACACATAGACACCTTAATCAAATAAACCCCTCTGATAAAAGTAATTACACATACACCCTTTCAAATTTGTGCAGGCATGTCACTTAAACCCATTGCCGTTAGTATCCGTTAGAGGACAGTCAAAAATGCATTGTGTCAGCAAATTGTATATTCATTATCTCCAAACTACCATTTTTCTTTGTTGGGACCAAGACTTTATCACACGCTTACCTATTGCTTCCTAGTTCCCACAATGATAGTTGAACAAGCCATAAGTAAGTAGCTCCAATTGCATGCGTTGACAATATTTTGAGAAAGGCATCATAAGGGTCAGTTTTCTCACAAAACTTAAGTTATTATGTATTCTCTTTTTGATTTTCAAATTAAATCTTGATATTTTGTGTTTGGTATTTTCGGTGAATTGTTCAAACAAAGGATTCTACATGCAACAGTGTGTATGGTGGAGCTTCCAAGGGATGGTGGTTGCGATTTAACAATAATAAGTGTTGATGTGAAAAACGAGCCCTCATTTTTTATCTAGAAAAGGAAGCTGGTAGCATGACGAGGTGTCTTCAACCAAATGAAAGCCACGATAGAAGGATTCAAATAACTAAGACTATGACCATTTGAGTACATATATACCAACAATCAAAAAAAGTTTCAGAATATACTTCTACTGCAAATGTGTGGCAACACCTAAAAACACAAAAAAACACAACCCATAAAAACACAGAAAACACAAGCAAATTATAACAAAATTAATATCAAATAAACACAAAAAAAAAGTCATAAGAAAAATACACAAAAAAAACCATAATTAAATCAAGATCATAAACACAGAAAAGCGAAACCACAAGAAAAACAAACAAACCATAAGAAAATTAAAATCACATAAACACAGAAAAACGTAGCCGCAAGAAAAAAACATAAAAATACAAAAATTATGATCAGTTAGCTTACTGATGCATCATAGAGACCACATAACCCATTTGATGATGCAGACAAAAAAACCCATTTTTCGAATTTGTTGGTTTTACTTTAATATAATCAATCAATATTTGCATGTATGTTAGATATGAGAAAAAAACCCCAAATTTGTTTCAAACATATTCTAATCAAATGGTATTAATTCGTAAAAAAAAACTATAAACCTCAAAGTGATGTTTTCAGCCGATTATCTATCCTTAAACATGACATGTAAACAATTCTTGAAGCATAAATAAAACCCCATTACATTGTACCCATCTACACTACGATTGTATGATTCACTCTCTATTTTCTTCAATACCAAGATGAGCTTCAAAAATATAAAAAAAATCATTGCTATCTATAGTGATAAACTCATAACTTCGGATGAGATGAGAGAGAGAGGGGCAAAGACAAAGACAGAGAAGACGAAGGCGGGACACATAGAACACGATGCGGGTAGTGTTTAGCGTAGATAATATGGGTATTTTAGTAAATGAATCAAATCAACAAAATATCTCTGGGCATTTATGTCATTTAGTCATTTTTGTTTGCTCCGTTACCAGAACGTCACTCAGAAGGGGCCTGTCTGTAATTTCATATACTTGAGGGAGTCTGTCTGAATAAATGACAAACTTCGAGAGATCTGTTAGTAATTTAGCTAAACTGTTTGGAACGCGACGGCGCACATCAGGGTGTGGCGCGAAAGAAGTAATTATTTGGTGTGACCTGTCCACCGTAAAAGAATAAAATTTGCCGACGTGCATGTTACAGACTAATCATGGGGTCACGTGAATTACTCTCATACGGCAACTTCCTATTTGGCTACATGGAAGTGCTGGTAGTGAATCCTAGCTCTGGCATTGGCTGTCCAAGATGAAATTTGGGTTATTAAAAATATATTATTTAAGCACATTCACTCAGATGATAAAAGGTAACACCAGTTTTAGATAAACATATTTTTAATAAAAAAAATTTATTATTTAAAGAGTAATATTTTTGAGACATAATTTACTGTTATAATTTATTGGCCTAATTTATTGTGACATTTGAATTCATTATAGACTCAATCAAACATTGAAACTTTGTATTAATCGAATGATTCCTATAAAATCACATTATTATGTCAGCAAATTAAGTAAATTTTTATGTCCAAATAATATTACTCTTATTTGAAACATCATTGACACCCCTGCCACATTAATGATATTAACTAGAATAAAATTTTACTAAATTGTTCATGATATATTTTAAAAAAAAATTCATCTACGCCCCTTCTAGATAGACATATCTTCAATGAGATCTCCTCTGTCTTTTAAATTTTTTTATGTATTAAAATTGGGGGCGATTAATATTCAACTCGAGCAAATTAAATTGTTTTATGTATTAAAATTTGAGTCTTTTAAAAATTATATTTTTTACATATTAAAATTTAAGTCAATTAAAATTCAATTCGAGTCCAAATTTTGATAAATAAAAAAATAAAAATTTGAATAAGAAAAAAAAAGTTAATTAACTTGAATTGATTTTTAATACGTAAAAAAAAATACAAATTTTAATCAGCGCTAACGATTCAAATTTAGCTCGAATAAACTCAAATTTTAATATGTAAAAAAAAATTAATAGTCTCAAATTGTAATACATAAAAAAAAAATTTAATCAACAATTAATCTGATCAAATTTTAATATATAAAAAAATAAATTTTAATCGACTCAAATTTTAAACAAATTTTATATAAAAATATTGTTTGGGGTTTATGCAGGAACAATTTTTGTATTTTAGATTTTTGTTTTTGTTAGAAATTGTGGTTTAACCACATGAGGTATCAATGTTGTTTAAATATAAATTAGAAAGAGTATCAATGATATTTTGGATAAGGGAGATGGTCTCATTGAGGATATACCTATCTAGAGGGAATGTGGATAACAATTATCCAATTATAAATGTCTTAACTCTAATCAAATTTTCATGTTTTTTTTATATGAATTAAAAAGCAAGTAATGTTTATTTTTTTATTTTTTAGAAAAGTAATGTTATATTTACTAAAAATTTTTAGGGAATCTTTCATTCTAAAATGATGTGACATAAACTCTATTATTGAATATTAATGATACACACTTATTTGATGGTTAAAAGTTATGTCACATCATTTGAGATAGAGATTTTGTAAGAAAAATTAGGAAATATAACATTGCCCTTGTTTTTTGTTCAATAGTCAGTGATGTCCAGACTAATTTAAGCGTATTTTGACTAATCTTTTTTCTGATCCGATTAAAAGCAGGTCATCCATGTTGTAACTAAGGTATTCATGAAAGATAAATTTCTCGTGATCTGATTCGAAAAAGTTACTAAAATTCAAATTCAAAAGGTTTGAATTTTTTATTATAAATTTATCTCTCTCCTCTCTTCATTAATACATTTAATATTTGATTAATTATATTATATTTGAATGCTAAGATTTAATATTTAATTTCTAAAGATATTTAGTGAAAATCTCAGATTTGACTCAAATACAAAACTTAAATAAAAATGTAAATTAAACCGTTAAATAAAGCTGAAGCTGGACCAATCATGACTACGTTGATCTTCCGCATAAGCAAATTTTGGCTGGATTAATAGATGCAACGGGGCTGATGAAGCCGTAGTTCAAGCGAATATTAGATGATGGAGGGGAACAAGTAAAAGCCCAAGCCCAACTCATACTTCCTTTGGGCCCAAACTGATCTGCCCAACACTAGCATACTTCACAGAATCACATTCTTAAAGAATCAACAGATCGAATTAGAGCAATAAACAGCGAAGAATGCTATTTAGATTTAAAATTTTGATTTAAGTTTTTGATTTAATGATATAATTTTATAATAACCGTTGAATTAACATCAAATTTCAATGTTTAATGGCGTCTACAGTCAATCCAATGACTATAATAAATTAGATCAACAAATTAGATATCAATAATATTGCTCATAAACAGTACTCATCTGTCTAAACACTACCTAATAGATTTTAAGTTTACAAATTAGCCTCTAAAAAATGAGATAAGATTGTCTACCATTTACTCGGTGTGTTGGGGGGTTGGATACTACTACCTTTTAAACTCTAAAAGAACTTATAGAATGAAAAACGACTCTTATAACTATTGATTATGTAGTTTGTGCACGATTCAAACTGACCTTGAAATACATCATCATCTATAAAGATCAGCAATCAAGGCTTCATACATAGATTATGTAAAATCTAGTAGGTTTTACTTTTGTCATGCAGTCACAACAAAGAAAGAAGAAGAATGAAATTTACACTTGTTACTTCAACTATAATATTTTCATTTGTTCTTCTTGCCATTACAACATAAGATTATACGTTGTTTAAGATATTTCTTTCATATATGTCATCCTAAGCATATTTCTTGCAAATGAAGTAGCTTAACAGTTTTGTTTAGAACAGCACAATGAATATAAAACATCAGTAGATTCCATAGAAGACATCGCCATTTAAAGCTCCATAGAGGGAACAAACGCTATCTCCCATGGAACAAAAGTTATACTAAACTAAACGAAGAATCCGAGGAAATAATTCAATATATGACAATTTTGCAATGTTTTTTATGGATTCATGCCGACCTATGAGATTCAACTACACTAGTTCTCTTATCATGTAAAACAAAAAACTAGACTTATTCTGGAAGATTTGAATCTGAAATACGTGAAAATTTGTTTGATATACATGAAACTTGTCTGCGTCAACGCAACAACAACAACAATAACAATCCACATTCCTGAATTTTCATCTTTCAATTCTTTGTTCTAACTAGATGTTCTCTTGTGCTTATTGCTGACAGCTCATTTAAGTGTGAATGGATGTTTTAGTTTTGGACATTTACTATCAGCTAAGAATAGGAAGTTACTCGTATCAGCAAACAGATACAAATTTTACAAATTGCAATCAGTTTTGTGGTTCTTGGTTGGTTGTAGAGGACTATGAATGCCCAGTTTTTATTTCACAAAGATCTTTAAATCCACCAGATGCACCATGAGGAAAACAGTTAGTTCTACTCAATGATCAATCAAGATGAAGATGAAGATGTGGGGTTTCAATCAGTTAAAAGTAGAATATATGACCAAATCAAAATACATAATCACTCGGAGATTTCGCACACTAATGTTTTAACCTCTGAACATTTTAAACTCTAACTAACAATGACGGTCTGGTGTACGAATAATGTCACTATGATGATTATGAAAGGTCAAATATATGCAATCTTAACTCACATGCGGAGAGATTTTTTTCTCAAATCAAACTCGTGATGACCAAATCATAATGTAGTTAGGAAACAATTTATATCTTTGAGTGACTGAATCACCCCCTGATTGCTTTTGAAATGGCAGAAACGCCCCCCCCAACCTCACTTCATGAACTGATTCCAACTAACCGGCTATATCAAAAAATTCCCAAAACCATCAAACTTTTTTTGGTTTCTTGTGGTAAACAGAGCAATGAAATATCAGACCTGTCTTTAACTGTACCAAAATCATAGTCTTCATCGACACCCCTGTCCATGTCTAAATTCCAGTTGTAACAACAAAATACAAAACATAATAAAAAATAAAACAAGCCCACAGAATATATATATATATATGGAAATGGTGATGGTGAGGATACAAGGCAACCAAATACAGAAATCATCAAACAAAGATCAGAAGATATGGAAATGGTGATGGTGAAGAATGAAGAAAACCCTGGAAGGCGCCGCATGTGCATGGTGGATGGAAAGGCGCCAGAAGGACAGTGTGTCAAGAGACGAAGAAGAGATACTGCAGCAAGTACACTCAGCTGTGATAATCAACAAGGACAGCAACAACCACCACCTCAAGAAGTTGATCAGTTTTCTGCTCCTACATCTGTGAAGAGAAGTTCAAGATTTCGCGGTGTCAGCAGGCATAGATGGACACGCCGGTTTGAAGCACACTTGTGGGATAAACTTTCCTGGAATGTGACACAGAAGAAGAAAGGGAAACAAGGTCGACAGCTTTCACTGCTCTTTATTTATTTCAAAATTTTTCAACCAATGCTAGTGCCTAATAAGGATATTTTTATTTTCTTCCTTTGTGAACTTTGGCATGGACATCTGGGACTGGACAGTTTATCTGGGTGAGTACTTTTGGCTCCATGGTTTTATCATCTTATGCTCGAGGTCTCCTTACTTTACTTTTCTGAACTTATTTATGGTGTAAAGAGAAATTAATACAGCCCTTGTTTCTCCCCATTCTTCAGGAGCATATGATGACGAAGAATCTGCAGCGAGAGCCTATGATTTAGCTGCACTTAAGTACTGGGGGACATCAACATTCACCAACTTCCCGGTACATTTATTGTATATTTTAGAGTTGTGCATTTATATATCTATGTACTACCTCTGGATTTTTAATTATAATCAACATCCTCGATATTTTTGCCAGATCTCTGATTATGAGAAAGAAATTGAAATAATGCAGACCATAACAAAAGAAGAGTACCTAGCCTCACTAAGAAGGTAGGATTATCAATAGATATTTGATGCAATAAAGGTTCTCCATGACCAGTTCAATTGATTAACATTGACTGGTTTTTCTTGCTTATAGAAAGAGCAGTGGCTTTTCGAGAGGGGTATCCAAGTACAGGGGTGTTGCAAGGTATATTTTTATTAATAAATAACAATGAAGAAACTCCAGTATTACTGATGAAATAGCAGATTGTTCTGAATATCATTTTGGGGGTCTAAATGCAGGCACCATCACAATGGGAGATGGGAAGCAAGGATAGGGAGAGTTTTTGGGAATAAATATCTCTATCTTGGCACTTACAGTAAGTTACACCTAAACAAACTATTGTGATCTTCTAAGATGAATGTTTGATGCATTAACATATATGATAAAAAGACCAAGTCTTGAATCATCACAAAAGAATCAATCTTGACATGAATTGACACAGTAAAACAATATATACTATTGTTTGTTCTTACCTAAGCGGCATATCTCTTTACAGGTACCCAAGAGGACGCTGCTCGTGCATATGACGTTGCAGCGATAGAGTACAGAGGAATCAACGCTGTGACCAACTTTGACTTGAGTACCTATATCAAATGGTTGAAGCCAGAAAAAACCTCTCCAGTTTCTGTTCAGGAACCACAGACCAACATAGAATCTAAGGCATTGCCATCGCCTAATTTCAATTCTGGTGAAGAATTCCAACCCTTCTTCCACACTAACACATTAAATGTAGATGAACACATTTCTCCACTAAAGCAAGAATTATTCCAAGGTAAATTCACTGCTAGTTCATGCAACAAATCTTCCGCCCCAACAGCACTTGGACTACTCCTTCGGTCTTCAATGTTTAGAGAACTGGTCCAGAAGAACTTAAGTATCTCTCAAGAAGAAAATGATCCTGAAGACACAAAGAACCAAGCACAGCTGGGTAGTGATGATGAGTATGCTAAGATATTTTATGAAGGAACTGGTGATATCCCATATGTGCTCTCTTCCAACACTCATGGTATTGAGTTGCAAGGAGACTTCCACTTCAGTTATAATCGGCAAAGTAATTCGCTTGGAACAACATTATAAACACGGCTTCATCTTTTCATTGGCAAGTAGATGCCTTGAACAGTTTATGTTGCTTCTTGTAAGAAATTTTGAATCATAGTCTTCCTTGGTTGATGCGGGAATGAAATATATCTAGTGTTTTTAACTCCCAAGGTTATATAAACAGCTAAACATAGATTGCTCTCACTTATTCGAAACACGAATTACACAACTATCTTGTCTCTATCCAACCATCCATGAAAAGGGAAGAGAACAAAATATAGAAAAACATTTATGATCTAGAGAGACTGAGATTTTTAGTTTTTGTTTCAATTGCTGTATCCATAGAGAAGAAGGGCCTACATAGACTTCTGTTGATTTTGAGAAAGAAAGATGCTTCTACAATACAATGCAGTCTGTTATGAAATGAGATTCCTCCAAAATAAGTCCCTACAAAGACCAAACAAACTGCAAATTAATGCATCAGAGGAAACAAGAAGGAATGGGAAAAACCACAAATATTTGGTTGAGTACTTTCTAACAATTAAAACATGAAGCCATCAGTACCTCAGCTGCCTCATCCCCATGATTGCATAATCAGGGATGGTTCACCCCTTAGAACCACAATAAAAACACGGCATTCCCTCATTTATCAAGGATATCAGATTATTTCAATCAACTAACAGAATGCAATTGATAGGTTTGAAACCACAGTGTCACACATCTTCAGCACTAGTCCAGAATGCATGGCCATATAAAAAGCTGCTGCCAGAAAACCATATTGATAGGTTGCATACCATCAAGATAACCCACCCTTTAACCAACATGTTTTGCGATTGCAAATCCACTGCCTGCGTGCTGCCTTTTTCGTTTGAGGAAAAGAGAGGGGAGGAGGAGTTGGTCTCGTAGGGTCATGTTTTGACATGCCTCAAACATCAGGGGTGTCATAGAAAAGTAAAAATATTATTGCACCTAATAATAAACAGGCCTCATATTACCAGCACTAGTTGACTACATTTACTTAACAGACTTAAAAAAATTGAAAAGAAGTCAATATGCTAGCTCAAACTGCAGTAATTTCTTACTCAAATGGAACATTAGTTTGTGACCTTGCAACATGCCTCTATTACAGAAATACAGGATTGCACTGATTAGACAATATCAGATCCAATGCTTTTGAAACTTCAAAATCAAAACTGCTTTCTTTTGTTACTAAATAATTTGTCTCTTTTTGCATAAACATAGAAGACGGCAAAGAGTACTCCTGCTGACATAGACACGGATGCCCATGGAAATGGAGGGTCCTTGAAACAAACAAGTGATGCCTCCAGGTCTTGAGATGCATGATAAACAAGAGAGTGGATGCCATATAGATCATGGTCTGAAGACCTCAAGAAATACAAAGCCATCTCAAAATCGAAATGGGACAACGCAGAAATAGCTTTGTCCAGCTTGTACTTGAATAAATTCAACCTTTGTACAAACTCGGTATGTTGATTCTGTTTAAGAAGCTTTCTGTCCCCACCATGTGCAGCTATGGATTCAAGCACATCAATAGCACTCATAACACTGTAATTCAAAGATGTCAAAAGAAAATTCCTCCTAGCTGCATCCTTCTGTACAAAAGACAACGAAGAAATCTCTGAAAACGGCCCAAAAGGTGTATGGCCAACACTCCATGTATAATCCACAAAGGTACTATTATGCCTAGGACTCCACACCAAATGTGTTGGGGAAACACCCCACATACTCTGCAAAATCGAACCCACAAGTGGTCTTTCAAGCTCCCGAGTCTGTGTAAATACGTGACGCCCATTACAACTATAATCGCTCACAGTTTGCGTGTTCTTCGTCCTGACAGCAATAACCATATCTTTAAATGCGACAGATTGGTGATATCGATCAAGCAGCAATATGGTATTGACGTCCAAATCAAAAACATAAACAGGAAGAACCCTCCCAAAATCCTCCTCCGGAAGCCTCGCCAACTTCCTAAACTCCTCACCTGATTCAGATATCATTCGATGCATGCGCTTCGAATCCAAATACTCACTAACAATCAAAGTATAGTTATCAAACAAGTACCTAGAAGTGTAAGAAGTAATGGCCCGTGAAATAACAAAAGAACAAATCGTGCAGTCTGCTAATTTGACCTCATATTTCTTGAATCTCAAAGTCTGATCACCCAACAACAACCCCTTATCATTAACCTCATCCATAAAAGTCCTCTCTATGGAATTCCAATCCAACCCATTACTATCCTTAGCATCCGAAGCATATATATGTATGAACTGAACAATCAATGAACTCTCAAAAGGAACAGGAATTCTCAAAGAGGGCACCAGTAGTACCTGATAAGCACTCCAAACCAAAGACGACAAGTCAGAAAGCAACGCCTTTTGCGACTTGGGTCGACCGTGCAATGTCGTTAGATGATGAAACTCGCCTCTTGGCAAAACCCCATCACCAGACAAAGCCGGCCCATAATCCACCGGTCCAGCACCCAGATCAATCCATAAGTACCGATCTTTTCCCGTCCAAATAGTCCCCGAACACTTGGCAAAACCCGGCGAATCATCGCCTGGAGTATAACTATAAGCATAAGACTTCGATTGAGATCCCAAATTGAGAATATATATGTAAATTCCGTTGACGGGGTTTTCTTTTTCGAAGTCTTGTTTGATGATTTGATCGACGATTGAGTACGAGACAGAGACAAGAGGGGATCGGAGAGACGACGGGGTGGAGGAGAGATGGGATTTCAGGGTTTCAGAGAGATGGGTAGAGAGAGAAGGTGAAGACAGAGAAACGTCCAAATGGAGAGAGTGGGAGAGAGAGAGTTGGTGGTGGTTGGGGTTGAAGGGAGTGATGACGTGGAAGTGATCGGAAGAGATCGTGGAGGAAAGGAATGAGGATAGGAGGGAAGGAGATGAGGAAGGGAAGGAGGAGGTCGGGCCTACAAGTTTGACGGTGATGGGAACGGAGAGTTGGAGAGAGAGGAGGGAGGCGGTGGTGGGTGGGTGAAGAGAAGGGTGAGAGAGGGATTTCTTGAGGGAGGAGGGGAGAGAGAGGAAGGAGTCGTTGGTGGCTTGTGGGTCATGATGGGATTGGCTGGTTAGGAACGTGTCCAGCCCTAGGATTGGGGCGGAGGAGGTGGTGGCGGGTAGAAGGGTGCTCATAAGGAGGGGGAGGAGGAGGAGGACGGTGGTGGTGGTGGTCATTTTGCGGAACGTAGTGTTAGCGCTTGGAGAATGCCAGTTGACTGACTGGAAGTGATACATAAAGTAGGGAGAGTAAGTTGGGTCAAAATCAGGATATCCGGGTTGAGGCTGTGAGAGTACATTATCTGAACCGAAGAAATACAGACGATTATCTGTGCAATTTATTTTACCATGGAGGTTACATTGCTAGGCCCCAACATTCAACATATTTTTCAGCATAACACTTGAGAATTATTTCAACCGCGAGGCTTTAAATTTGCAATTATATGTAAATTTAAAATTCACAAAAATACCTATAAATCACGTCAATCAAAACATTATCGAAGGACTCAAATTTTAATTTTAATTTATTATCGTACAAATTTGAAATGAGCATAAGTTTCCTACAAATTACTCGCATCTGGTCAACTAGAACGTCTTTTCAAATGTAGACAGTCATGGATCAAAAACTCAGTTAAATGGCACCGTCTGTAGTAATGCATGACTTCCAATAATCTGAAGTATTATTTGAACCATCTCTACAACAATTTCAAAACAATGTCTATCAAAATGTACAGAATTTAAATTATCACAATATACAACGTTGACTTACCCAAGCCTTTCCCATCAAACAAATAGAAGAAGAAAACCACAACCCCCATCCCCTCCACCCAACACCCCAGCCCCCCCAAAAAAAAACAGACCCATGATGACAATTTCCAGGGGTGTACTAAAAATCCCAATATCTTAGCAAGATGATGCAATCAGCCATCAGATTCATCAGCGTCACTATAAGATTGTAGACCCCAAAATTTCGAAGCAGGCCTACTCTCATCTGAAGCAGCAACACAAGTAGCATTGTTGAAGTCCCTGTAGCGTAAAACACTCTGTTCTTCATCACAACTGATTCGACACCCATCTACAGACATCGCTGAACATCCATTGCTAGAATAAAAACTATCCGGAGAACAGCATATCAAGGAATTCGTTTGTGTTCCAGTTTCAGCCTCCCAAATGTTAACATAGGTATCGTCAGGGCCTCCTGTAACTATTTTGTATGGATCCATGTGTAAGCGCGTGACTGGACCCATATGTCCATCCAGCTCAGTTATTGGTTCTGCTTTCGGACTGTCGCAACTTCTGATATCCCAAAGCGATGCTCTACAGATAATGTGCCATTTTTATGGTTATGTCAATACAATAACTTCAAATTAGGAAATAATTAAGTCAAACTACATATAGTCATTTGAGATCCAGTCATATATATTATTGATATTGCATCACAAAACTGGCTCACCAACCAAAATTGACATAACTCGAAGGGAACTGCCTCCATTTTAATGCCAATGAATAAAGTAACAATTTTCTACCAAATCAAGTTTTACATGAAATCTTTTATTTTTCCCCAATCATGACATGAATGAATTCACAAACTGCATTATAGTGTCTCCTACATACAAAGTGGTAGTGTAATCTATTGTACATATTCTCGCAATAATAAGATCAAAAGAAACACTCCCCAAGATAAATGAACAGTAGTAATTGACATACTAAATTTATTTTTTTCTCAGAAAAAAAAGTATTACCTGCCAATTCCACCTGTGCAGATTAAGGATTTTGAGGGCAAAAATTCAAAAGAATATAGATTTGACTGACGACTAGCTATGGTGCAAACTTTTCGCATTGTTCTCAAATCAATTATGGAGACAGAGGACCCGGCAGCAACATAGAGCAAAGCTTCATGGCATTTCATGCCTACAGACGCACCAGGCACAGAAGTCATTCCCACACAAGAAGAAGAACGAACAGAGGATGATGTGGTTGTATCCTAAACCCTCACCTACATTGAACTGAAATTGTTAGATGAAGAACCAGTCACAATTCTTGGAGGTACAAAAAATATTTCTTCTGGGAAACAACAAATTGTGCATTTAATGATCAGTTTAACAGAACATAATTGATTTTCCATGATTAGAAACTAAGGGAAATTTTAAATATGTGTTTGCCCTCCCTTCTTCATTGGTAGCCCATGACACTGAACACGGGTCAACGAAAAGCCCTCAATGAGTGTACAAATTGGGTATCTCAACAATATTTCATATACTAGTCTTAATCTTCTATTTGATTATTTCTTTTATGATATACCCATAACTTAATCACATATAATTGCTCCCTTCTGCACATAAAAGAAAGCGCACAAACGAATCAACCCTCTCATCTCACTTCTTTTTCCTTTTTTAGTTTTAATTTTTCTTGTTTATCTTTTCATCAGAACATTTCACTCCCACCTCCACCACCAGCATCACCAGAACATTACCACATTACCACCTTTCGAAACTCTCCACAACCACTGCCACTTTCAACACCAACACTTCCATTCTCAGTTCTTCTCAAGCACCATGACCAACATCACCAAACTCTTATAGTTACCACTGCTTGATGACCACACCATTACGCCATCACAACCTACAATACGGCATTCATAACCATCAACTACACTAAGCTCACATGTTGCCACCATTACCACCCTATCCTCTCATTCAAACAAAATTGAAATTCAATTGAACTCAAAATATCACAAAGCCAGATAAGCACAGAAAGTCCCGGCACTATACATCACCTCTCCCTATAAGAACTTTACCAATATCATTAGATCACATATCAGGGAGAAGGATGGGCACTCCCCCCACCCCCCAAAAAAAATTTTTTTGACTCGCTCTATTTATGTATTATTAAGGGGTGATAGTTTTGATTATTTTAATACATTTCCCCCCCTTGATTTTTCGAAATGTTTACAATGGTCCAAGTTTTTTATTTCAATTTTTGGTAAGTTAGTGGCCCATTGTCCCCCTCCAAAAAAATTCAACATTTTTGTTTCTAAATTGAGTAAATCAACAAAGCAAATAATGATTTCAACTAGATTTCTCAACCTAAAATGAATAATAATTTTGTCATGGATAATGTGATTTTGTACATTGAAGAAAACTACTAAAAATTTAGTTTATCAACAATTCATTATAGACAAATTTTGACATTTGAAATAACATTGTAGTTTATTTTAATATGTGATTGAGTTGAAATGTACTAAACATAGGTTATTTTATGGTTTTTTGTTCATATTTTGTTCAAGTTAAAATGTTAAATGGAAACTGGTTTTACTATTTTGATAGTAATTAATGTTGAATCCTAAAAAAAATTTTCATGCCCAGAAACGTTTTTGTATAAACCGGTGAAATTTTTTTCGGCCATAGTTTGCCACATCTAATGCGAAATCCTGACTCCACCCCAGCTAGTGACAAACATTAGTTAAAAACAAACTACAAAGCCCAATCACATCCATGGCCCTAGAATCAATCACAATGGTTTGCTTTGTTCATTTGGTTGCAACGACAATAAAAAACCTACAGTTAATATTATCTTCCAAAGAAGTTCAAAATCTTTCTATCAAAAAGACTATACCAAATGAAAAATAAAAATTTTCAGAATAAGATCAAACACAAGTACAACTTCATCATTTCACCTCCTCAGCCAAAGAAAAGCTTGAGCAAATGTTCATATAAATTCAAAACCGTGGGGGAAATGAACTTGCACTGCAAAGATCTCCAAAAGGCAAGTGTTTGTTGCCTAATTTCTACTTCCTTGGACAAAGCAATGAGTGCCTGATCATATTTTCTATGAATTCCCAGGTGAAGAATACATTGCAGTACATGGGGCTGCATATTTCGCAGCTCCCCAACCGCCCTAGCCCCTCCCAAGAAAAAAGGAGAAAAACTACATTTTGAACTACAAATAAATAGATGATCAAGAATTCATTCCTCTTCCGATGAACTCTCTCCAAGATCAGGAGCCAAAAAAGGACAGAGTATAGCAATTTAGGTGGGGCCACTGATTCCATGGTTAAAAATCATCCTGTTAAAATTAAGGTTGTAGGTTCGAACCTAAGGTCAGCCACTCTATGCATAACGTTAAAGGTAAGGTATGTTCCCCATCTACCCTTCCCAGACCACCATTAATGGGGACTAAACTGGGCGTTATTCACTGCAAAGCAACAATGAGTTGTAAGATGGCATGACAAAATGGAACTTGTATAATCATCAAAAGTTTCCAGTGCAACAGCTTATCTAACTTCATCACAGGTGCCAATTTAACCATTGACAGCAACAAGTTCAAATATACACATATATCTCACATGCAAGAGACCTGCGGTGCGAACCAAGGTGGGCATTTGAGAGACTTAGCAACACAAGGTCTGCACCAAATAACTATTAAAATAGAATAGGTGGAAATTTTTACCACAGAACCTAATAGAAGTCACTACTTTATTCAATGTATCCTTCCCCAAACTTCTTCCTGGTACTCACAAGTACCACTACACAAACAATTCAAAATGCCATAAAAATTTTGAGATTTATATGACAAGTAGAAAGCAACACTAGCAATAGAAGGATGACAGTACCTTAGAGTCTTTTGATATGCTCACTAAAAGTGATGTTTTGTGCCTGGAACAAGATAAGACAGATTATGCATCAATATGGTCAACGGCCAACAGCCTAGGTATGGGACCGTTTAACAATAAGTAATGCATGTTTTGGCTCCGGCTCCATCATATAAGTGCCAAAGGCATAAAAAAATGTTCAAGCAAATGTATATTACGAATTAGTCTAATTTTCTTGCCCAATGTCAGAAACCCATTATTGTGTGCTAACATTCTGTATATAAATATTTAGATACTACTCCTATCAGAAATTATGGGCTTGTTTGGTTTGCGTTTCAAAAAATAGTATCCGAAAACAGTTTTTAAGAAGAGTTTTAAGAAAGTGGTTTTGATATTTTTTGAGATAAAAAACTTGTTTGGTTAGATGATTTCAAAAATAATTTTACAATACAAAAAATAGTAAAACCTGTTTGGACAGCCTAAATATATATTTGAACAATAATTCAAACATTAATAAAAAAATTATTTTTAGATTGACAAATTCATAAAAAAAAAATTCAATAAACCAAACTTTAAAATATATATATATAAATATACATATATACATATATATATATACCTATATATTTATACGTATTTATATATACATGTATATATATATATATATATATATATATTGTTCTTCTTGTTTCCAAAATTTTTTAAAAAAACTTTGAAAACAAACTACACTTATTTTCTGTTTCTTTGACTCAAATCTCATTTTTTCCCAAAATTTAGAGAACAAAAATACTAAACAAACAGGTTTTGGGAGTTTTTGAAATTTTAAGAACAAAAAATTGTTCCCGAGATACTAACCAAACATAGCCTATATGTTTCAAGTACATCCCTGGCACAAAAGACATTCTGCCAATAACTTTTTAACAACAGCGAAACAAAACATTTTAGATGCTGACAATTTCTCCAAAACATGCTTCTGTACCCACCCTTGGTTCATGCTTCAAAATATACTCTCATAAGATGTTAACCATACACTTGATTGTGTTAAATACAAGTTGTATCCAAAGTATACTGTTATGCAGCAACATGGCAAGCAAAGACAAGGAACTATGGGATAAATTTGAATTCATCCTCCTTTAATTTTGAAAATTAAGTCAGTGAATATAAATGATGACATCTACAGGTAAAAAACTACAGGAAGCACAAACTATCAAGACATCGACATTATGGAGCCTAAATGAACTGTGTCTCACTTCTTCAGCAATGAAAACACACAAGTAATTCTAATCATAATGATTGTGATGCTGATGGTAATAAATCACATAAAGGAACAAGTATGTACCCGGCAACTGACATCAATACTACAGGTCTCTCATGCCCATAAAGTGTTGCCTTTAAAGCATGTTTACCATGCTTTCCGCTAGAGCCAAGTGACCAAAGGCGAACAGTACCATCTACACCTCCACTACCAAATACTTTATCCGAAAGGGTGGAAACCGTGCCACTATGGCCTCTGAAACATCGCTGACAACATCCCTGCAGATCAGCATGGCACAGATGAATTTAATGGGGGTGGCAAAAGATATAACGAACTAAAAATAAAACATATGTTTTAACAAACCAACAAAGGTGCCAATATTACAACAAAATACGCTAATTTTTGTATTTTTGTGCCACAGTAATTTATATTCTTTCCTACAAATCATTTAGGGACCAAAAAACTAGGATTCAATCTTCAGCAATTTTTTTTCCACAAAACACCAGGATACGTTCCACCATAGACGAATAGAATGGTCACAGCTTGAGGTTACCAAAACATTCTCATTTCTTTGTGTCTCACTTCGAAATAAAGATGTTTCACTGAGAGAGAACAATCTGCATATAACATCCTCACACCCATTATCATGAGAAAACAATGCCATAAAAAATCTAGAAGGTAAAGTGAATGAATTGGCCAACAATGGTTTAACAAATGCATATTCATGCTCTCCATGTGACAACAAAAAGGAGAATTGGGCATATATTCATATAATTATGGACCATCATTTTATAATCATGTTTTTAATCAGATCCACTTCTTAATTTCTTCCCCAAGCTAGGAAAGGTGACAAGAGTTTAATAGAGTTCCACATCTCAAAGTGACGCAGAAATCTAAAATGCTCAATGTATGACAGTATTAATACATCAAGAAAAGTTTTTGTAGAAGTCCGAAACCATCGCAGGAAAACAAGCTTTATGTGATCAATCCTGTAGCACTTTCACAACTACATAAATATTCCTTTTAGAACATTCACAACTGTGTAAAAATTTGTTTCTTTCTTTTATTCTATCCTCCCAGGCAGCACGCTGTGAATGACATAAGCCATTAACTTGTCAAATCACACAGTTTTTCATGGAACAAAAGAATCGATGCAGAATGCTCACCTCATACAGGTAATTCTAGCACGATGATCACTAAGTGTAACAAGAGGATCTTTTCCATTGAGAAACTCACCAATCCTAATCATATGTATCAATGGGCCCTGCACGGTGATAGACAAAGCCAATGGCTGTGAACGTTTGTAATATACACAAAAAATCTCTTTTCTCAGCTTAAATTGCAAAGACCATGTACACCAATGCATTGTCATATCTGCTTTGAAGACATCCCAAATGAAGCAATAAATATATTCCAGAAAAACAGAAAGGAGAGTAATTGAGTAAATTAGAAAACCTGCGAAAAAATGATATCGTTTTTGTCCAAAAATAACTGGTCATAAGGCTTTGAGTGCGTATAATAGTCGGCAAGTAGGGGATCGACGAACTTAAACTGCTGTAAAGCAGTATTCCTAGCCAAATATGCTTTCCTNAGCAACTAGGGGATCGACGAACTTAAACTGCTGTAAAGCAGTATGCCTAGCCAAATATGCTTTCCTGGCACCTGATATCTGTGAAAAGCTAGAAGGTACTCGTTGCGGCCACCGCTCCCTGTTCAATATCGAACACACAATTAGTAAAAAGAAAATTCTATTGAAGTATTTGTGAGCGACTCTAGAGATAGAGGAACCTGAACAAGCTTTGCCAGATTGAATCGCTGTAGGCCACTCTATTGAAGTATGTGCAGGACATTGCCATATTGGAGAGGTCTTGGAGGTTCAGGTAGCTTGCACAGTGAACCAGCGCGTCCATGTTGAGATCCGTTATGGTTATGGACCTCTGGTCCGTCGACGGTGGGGGCTCCACCATCTTCCGAACCGACGATGATTACTGCTACAATACGAAGACCTAGCAACCTAATGGAATGATTTGCTCACAGAGAAATTCAGTTAGAGAAAACTCGCAAACATGAGTTGAGAATTTTCGACACCGTCGCCGGTTTAACGGGGAAGAGACTGATTGATCAAGTTTGGTGTGACAGAACGGTGGGAGACATCAACGCTACGAAATATATATATGAGAGGCTCGTGCGATTGTTCCTAGCCTGATTTAACAACCAACTGAAATTAGATTAAGCTGATTGAAGCTTAGCGGGCCACATATATATGCAATAAAGAGATTGTTTTTTTCTTCAAACATAATTTGAATAATAATTAAATTAATTATGAGTTTTAATATTGATTTAATAATTATATTAAATTAGGTCATCAGATTAAATTTAAATAATATTTTTTTAAAATTCTATTTTTTCTTATTTTTTGATTTTTTTAGCAGTAATATAAAAGTCTTTTTCAATTGAATTCTTTCATGCGGTTATGTAATTATTTTAAATTTTTTGGATAAATAGTTAACTACTTCACTTTTAAATTATTTTAAAACATCAATTTAATACATTAAGAAATATTTAGCTAATAATATCAAAATAGGAACATAGTGCAAATTATTTTGTGTTTCGCATAGAACAGTCGCTAGTGTTTTTTTGATTTATTATTAATTAAAAAATGATAAAAAGTATAACAGACTCAAGAAGCTCACCAAAGGAACATCAGAGCCCGTTCAGGTTCAGGTGTTTTGCACATTGGTCCATTGCTCTTAACTCGCTAGGTCCGAATAACTGGTCCGATTAAGGGATGCTAAACTTACCAGACGGACTGACCAAGACAACTCAAGACAAGAGAACTTGAAATTGAACAAGTTTTGAAAAAAATTGAAAAAGAAAGATGCACGGGTGATTTATTATAATATGTTGAGATAATGATCCGTTGAATGATGATCTTGAAATGATCAAAAAATTAGAAAAGAAGTTGGGTATATATCTAACTAATCTTCTCCGAAAGCTCAAGTCAATCGGTATATGAGTTATAAAGTTATGTATATTCTATATTTTTAGATTGCGTATCTAAGTCCAATTTTTTTGAAATATATTTTTACTTGGGTTTGTAATGATGGCGATGCCCATAAGTCCCATTTTAGAACTTAACGGTCTACGTTCATATCCCAGTATAATGAGTGTCATCCCATCAAGTCTTATTAAGACTAGTTTTTCCGAGTGAGTGGACTCTTGTTTGGGAACCGCCGAGCATTCATGGTTCAACTTTCGGTCATTAAATATTTCATATCAACACTTTGACACCTATATCTGAGTGTTTACTAATGGGAAAACAATCACTCTCAGTATAATAGTCATTAGTGCTTCCTAAAAATAACTTTCTCTACATTCTTCGAGAATCTGAACATTCATTAATGGCTCTCTCAATACCATTCAGGACCCACATTAATAAACTTTCAAATCTTATTTAATGCTAGGCTCCGAGTGGCACAGTCAGCCCTGTTTGACATAACTAATCGATGCCTCTCTCAATTATATTTTGTGCATTCTAACTACCGTAATTATCCACGTGTTCATTCTTTACTAGCAAGCCACCTAGTGTCCCATCAAAAGATTGGGCAATTATCCACGTGTTCAACACACTGTTGAATCGTAACCGCTGCTGATGAATGATTGAAATCTCTCGATTATATTTGAAATCTAAACTTACAGTTAGGACTGATAATAAAATCAGGCAACGCGAACTTGACTTTTATATATTTCAACTCTAGCTTAATTTCTTAGGTTTATTTAAAAAAATGAGTTTAAAAATTTTAATTTGAATTCGTAAAATTCAACTTCTTTATACATAAAATAATTAAACTATTCGAATTTGACTCGTTTATATGTAAAATAATCAAACTATTCGAATTTGACTTATTTTTAGCTCAATTCAGGCTTAAACCAACCACCTTTAGATAATTTTTTAGATTTGTTTAAAAAAAAATAAGTTCGACTCAATTATCGGTCCTACTTATAATGATATCATTTTTGTACTAGATTGAATAACTACAAGTTATTCACAAATACCAGAACCATCAAGCCCCTCTTTTGTTAATTTATCTACCAATGAAGCAAATAACGGTAGTATTTCATTTAAAAATAAATGAAACACTCGCAATATATTGATGAATCTCAGTACAAGATCTCTCCCTCCAAATGAGGAAATAAACATACAGATACAGACTTATTCGAGAAACTTGCAAGGCCATTCCGGCGACTCCTAATGATCAAGAAACTGAAATTGAGACAAGATTTACACGAAAATTCATAGCACCATAAAATCCATTCAACTTCTTATGAAGCAACTAAAATATGAAAACAACACTGTCATGCACCCTTGACTTCTGGTTCTGAGCCACACATTCAGATATCCACATAAGGTTCCTGATCTCCTGTTCCCTCAACCTTATATATGCAAAGAACACGGCATAGTGGAACTGCAAGCTCAGAAATAAAAACAGACACTCCGTCATAAACCAAACCGTAGAGAGGAAATCAACTAGCAAATGAACCAAAAAATGTATCGAATTTTGGCAAGGAAGCTTTTGGGCATACTTACACAGATGCTAGGAAAACTAAAGTCAAACTAATCAGGTCTCTAAAAACAAACCTGTTGCTCAAATGCCAGGCAAAGCCTCTTCACCTCCTCTTCGTAGAATGCCTTGTCAAGCATCTGGCTTTCTCCATAGGATAACTTAGCAAATATGGCCTGATAAGGAGGGTATTTTTCTAGCACACCACGAACCTACAACAGCAAACAGACAAAGAAGTAAAAAAACACGTAACAAAATTCAATAGGAAAATTTCAAGGACAAAAAAATCAATGAAAACATGGGGTGCTTTTTACGGTCAAACCACAATCAATAATATAATGTGAGAGAAGGAAGAACCCACCCATTTAACTGTTTCACAACACAAAAACGTTGCAACATTCTAATAAGGTTAAAAATTCTTTTCTTCTATGATTATGAAGTAAGTGGAGACAACGGTCACACAGATTTGGTCAATAAACCATCATTAAGGCTTAGAATAAAAGTATATTTAATGTGAGTACCGGAACACTACCATGCAAAAAAAGAATGGGAAAATAAACAGAGCTCAAAACATACCTGATCTATATCCTCACAGACAGCAAGTTCCTCATGGCCATAAGGATAACTATTTGAACAAATATAAATTTGTTCAGAGAAGCTACAAAAAGGCACATAACACCAAAAGTCGAAAAAGAAGAAATTGAGTTAAGACTTACAGTAAGCCAAAATTAGAGTACAACTTCTTCCGATCATCTCGAGTAAGCTCAGTGCCAATGCTGTATATAGAAATTACATCAGAAAACAAAAAAAAAATCAATACATGCCATAAAATATGAGAACAAACAGATGAAATGACAGAACCTGTTTATGGTGATATTAACAGCTCTTCTGTCAGCCTCAAAGGCAAGAAGGTCAGACATAATCTCTGCAGTGGCACCACCTAATTTCTGTTTAAAAAATTTACATTAGAGAGGAGGGAAAGAAATAGTGTGTGATAGAGAGATGGCCATAATTCACAAGCTCATATTGAACGAAAAATATGCCAATTGGGCAATCAACCCTTACCTGACAAAACCTGTAGAAATCCTCGAGATATGCCTTGTAAAGGGTATTCCTCATAATTTCTATGTTCATGTCATCCAAGTCCTAAAGATAATACGAATCAGGTATCAAAGAAAACAAACAGAATTTACTACTAGAAAGGGTCAGGAAAGCATAAAATCAATTCCATTCTACTGATGCCTTCAATAAACGAAAAACAATTCATCTAGCACGACTATCATTGGTCCCTAATTATGACCTTGATGTCAATAAAATGAATAAAAAGAGGCTAAATCTCTTTGCCTTTTCAAATGGATTTACAGCGTAAAAACCAGCATTATGCATGAGCAGGCCATCATGTTATAAAGATGACGTCTAAGGTTTATCATCCCGTTAATTATTTATATCCCTCATTGAAAAGCACCAGATGTAAGAAATTTCTGTAAGAAAAAATAGGATTGCAAGAAACTTTTTTACAATGTCAGAAAAGCAATTCTCATTTCTTATAGAAAAAAGCATAGATGACATGACACGAGTCTAGCAGTCAGTACCTCAGATGTGATGCACTCAGAGAAATATGGAGCCAGTGGTGTGTCAACAAGCACCAGTCTATAAAGCTCCCGCATATTTTGAGCGACAGCCAAGGTGGCAATACTGAGGAAACAAATTGGGGGAACTTGCCTTATAAGCCATTAACCAAAATGCATTGCCTTAAGAGCAGTTAAAACAGAACCCAAAACATGCAATAAGGACACAAATACCTGTCAAACATGCCCAAAGGATGGCATTTTTCCAACAATTCCTGAACGTCTCTCTCATGCAAGGTTCCAGTAACAATTAAGACAACATTGTCAATCATGTGTCCATATCTGCAACATAAACACAAATATTAGGTCTCCAGTAAATTCTAGAGAACCTTTTCCTTTTTTTCCCGTTCCCAACTAGGTTGCACATTACACTGGTTCAACCCTCTGCCAATGTGCGCACTAATGAAACTAGCAAGGGATTAACAACATTTACGATAAACCTTGCATACACTTAGGCCACAGGACAAAAAGCACATACCAATAAATAAATACGAATATAACCAACCAAAACAATTACAAAAGCTTGTAGTTTGATGTGTAAACGACTTTGTATTCATAGCTCAACATTGGTTGAAGTTTACATATTTCATTCATATTGCAGCAACAATAGTCACATCCAGACCAATCTCCACACGGTCCCTTAATATGGTTACCAAATTTGGCTTTGTTGACAATTTGAACCCCTTAAAGGTTGGAATTTAAAAACTTCAGATACAAACACATTGTATAGATAGTAACATCTTAATATACATGTCATAAGTGAGTGTACTATAGTTTCAACGCAAACAAATTCGAAGAACATTGTCATGTTGAAAGTCGAAAACATTCCTGAATCATAACATTTTGGAAAGCTTCCAATTTTCAAAAAGTCCCAATCTACACAAAGTCTAGGTTTCCTTCACATAGGTATCCATTTTTTTTTATAGGAAACATAAACTTTGCATTAATAAAAATATACGGTACATCAAAAAAGTGGAATAAGGAACCCAACCATGAATTAGTAAAAATATAAAGGAAAAAGAGAAAAATACATAGAAGCGGTATTCCTTTAAAGTCCTTGGTTACTGATGTCCAAAAGGACGCTAAAAAATAATATTTCAAATAGGTATCCAAATCATATCAAATTAATGTGGCATACTAATTTTTTATTTTTTTTTGGCAGAGAAATCAAACCCATATATTATTTCACTTTTGTCAAAACTCCTCTATGAAACTTATGGCATGTACCAATAAAGCACTTGTCATGGAGTAAGGATTCCTAGGCTTCTGACTTCCCCTCGAATAAGGTGGAAAAAAGCCACAGCTCTCTCCCTCTCTCTCTCTAGACTGGTTAGAATACATAGTACAGGAACACCATTTCAAGAAGATAAATTCCAACATACGTTATATACTCCAGGAATGTTGATAAAGGCTCTGTGGCTTGGCATAGCATGTGCTTATAGTCCTCAACCAGTTTAAGGGTGCATTTCTCCACAATCGTAGTTGTATGCAATGGTGAAGGTTCTGCAAGCAAATTACGGTAAAATAAATTAGAAGATGAGCTTAAAGTGTAGAAGAGGGACCAAGCCAACCTTGCTGATGAAAGCATGAAGCATACAAATACATGCCTTTTGTGTGTATGTATTCTAATGTAAATCTGATGAGATATAAGCAAAATGTTCCTCACTCATTATAGTAGTAAAAACACGAGCATGATTCAAAGAAACAAAAACCAGGATTAAATTTCCCTTAGGGACTATGAGAATTCAATATGTAGCCCCAAGCAATCAAGCAGTTTTCAACAATCTATTTGACTAAACCTAGCATTGTTATAAATGCATCACCGGACCAGGTACAACCCAAATTAATCGGAAAAAAAAAAAGTGCCATTCAAATTAACTTTTAATTTCAAAACTTGAAACGAAAAATGCAATTGTTTGTAATTTAGAAAATGTTTCAGTTCAAAGCCTAATTACCAAACAAACAAGCCCAGAAAATCATATCGCATCCAATAAATAAGACGTAATTAGACGCCTGCGACTGGGATTATGTACAAGTATATGGATCATACAAGTTAATTGCGTTGTTAAGTTCCTAAAAAGCTCAAACCCGGGTTGCGAAGCGAAAAGAAGAAGTAAAAAAGCAAAAAGCAAAAAGCAAAAAGCCAAACAATTGAGAACAATATTGAGGTGGATCTGAACTAACCGTTTTGGAGATGAGGACCGTACTCGGTGGCGGAGAGGTGCATCTTGATATCGTCTAGGGTTTCGCACTGGCATAAATTATTGTAATCGGAGGCAGTGAGCAATCCAGATCTGTGGCCTCTCACGATCGCCTCGAGATAACCTCCATGAATGTTGAAGGTAAGCGCTTCGAATCCGTACATTTTATCAGGAAATTGAGAAACAGATCTGAAGCGAGATCGGGAAGAAGAGACCTCTTCCGGGACACCCTAACGCGATGCAGACAGTTTAGAGGTTTTGACGAAGGGGAAGTTAATCGTCTGGCTTAGATGGAATGAGGACATCGAGTCAGCATTTTGTGGGAGGACTTGATATCTCACACGTTTATTAAAGATTTCCCAAATCATGGGGGTAACTACAGGTTTTTATTAAAGTTAAGTGGCAGGGTTTTTCAGTTTCGGAAGTATGAGGGATGATTCTGTAAATTATATAATAAGCTGTAATCTTGAAATGGAAACGCCGAACCAATTGCATATCCGTGTCTTATAGCAAACAAGCAAGTTTTATTATTAATAATTTGTATTTATTTTTAGTTTTTTTCATTTAAATTAGTTCCAGATATAAGTTTAAAAAAATGGATATATCCATAAATGGAATTTTCTGACTACCCAGTCCTAAAAAATCCAGCTAGGCCCTATCACTGGCTAACGGGCTACCGTCATCATAACGGGTCATGTACCCATTAGGCCATGGGCTGTCCGTCCATAGGTCACGGATCCTTTACTGGCCCTAGTGCCCACAACTCTATATAGCATTTTTATCAAAATGAAGGAACCCATTAACATTTATGTTGCTTTTCGCTTAATGAAATGATAAAGAAATTTTAAGTATGTAACAACACTAGTAGTGACTTAAAAAAAACGATCTTGTTATATCAAATAATAATTTTTTTCATTCCCTTTCTTTATTACATGGTTTGAAATTACTTTGTACCCATTATTTAAAAAAAAATTAACAAATTTTTCTCAAAATATATAATATAAAAAAATATTAATATGTATACATTATAATATATGAACAATGCCTAAAATAAATATTATATTTAGGCATAAATTAATCATAAATTACATGATTCAACTTATAATATAAATTAAAAATGTGATAGAAATTGGCAAAAAAAAATGTGGGAAATAAAATTTATAAAGCTAGATAGGAGAGACAAGACTTAATACGACCTTGATTAGTGTAAAAAAATATGGGCTAAATGAAGTGTTCAAGTTTGAGAAAAAAAATTTGGGAATAATTTTGATTCATTAAATTGAATAAATCTCAACTTGTGACGGACAAACTTAAAGATTCAAGATCAATTATATTTATATTTTATTATATAAATATATATTTTAATTTTTAAATCAGGCAAGGAATAAGGAAGGTATCTGAATGTGATAGCTAAAACATACTAAAAAGGTTTTATGGGTAACAAAAGGAGTTGTCTATGGTGCTGGAAATAAAAATTTAGTATATTAATTATTTTTTTTTTAATTTTTATCAATATTGTCTCTATTTTTATCATTATTGTGATAGTGAAGAAAAATGGTACAAATAATTACCGTAAAAGTATTTTTATTGTAAAAAAAATTATTAAAATTATAAAATATTCTTATAAAAATAATAAATTTTAAAAGTATGGTATGGACGATACCGTAGTCTAAGTCGGTAACAAAATCAGTCGGCCGAATCCAGTCAACAGTACACGTCAGAAAATTTATCCATTAAACAAATGTACAGATCATCATTCCACCGTGATATCATACAGAAGTTAGGGGTAAGAGGCCCGAGACCGTTACTGTCCAGTGGGTCATTGCCTACGTCAGTGCTAAACTGCCACAGGCGTTTAAACGGAGAAAATATTCATGGCAAATGTGAAACCATATTATTAGGTATTTTTATTTAATTTACAATTTAAAAATAAATAAAATAAATTTCACTATTTTCATGATTATCAACCACCACATTAATGGGTAACAAATAGGTTTAGTAGGATCCATTTTATCTATTTATTGTCTTTTAATTAGACGATGACATGATGTCATCGTTATAATGAATATTTTCTTGTTTAAGAGGGGCAGGAAGTGTGTGTATTAAAAAAAATTAATGATAAAATTATATTTTTAAAAAATAAACTTATAATTGATTAAGGAAAATTCAAAATTGATAATAAATTTTTTTTGAGTAGTTGTAACTTAAAAGTATGATGAATATTATGTATCAAATACATAAAAATATATGTAATTGGGATGTACTTGATTTATAATTTCTTTCTTACTCTTCATCCCGCTCGCCTCATCACTTGGTTGTTCAAAACATTGTAGATGAGTGGTGGTTTTGATTTTTCTAAATAATAGCATAAACAAATTTAATAGCAAAAAATTAATATTTTAAAACTTAATCTTTAGTATATAAGTAGATTTAGGATTTAAACATTTGCAAAGGAAAATCTATTCAAATCTTCTACATCTAGTTTGATGCATATGCATATGTATTATCATCCTATTAATAAAAAGATATGTTGAGATTGTGTGTCGACCCAAAAAATGTCTATAATATTTTTTATTTTTTCGTTTTCACTTTAAGATTTCCTTTCGAACATTGTTGTTCTAATGACTTACAAAACTATTGATTTAAGTAAAAATTGCATGTTCCTATTTTTCACTCTGGTTATTGCTCTCGCACCTAATACAATTTCTTAAATATTGACGTGATATATATTGAAGTAAACAATGAGATAAGAATTTAAAGCTCATTGTTATAAATCAACATTATTTGTGGATATATATTAATTGCTAAATCAGGCCAGGGATAAGGAAGGTGTGTAATGACTAAAGCACATGAGAGTGTTTGGATAACCATCACCGGATTGGGTTGTATTGAATTTTGAACTCAATCTCATCCAACCCAATGCAGAGTAAGGTGACTTTTTTTTGGATCCAACACACATAATCCAATTCGATAAAATTGGAATGATACATAGAAGATTAACATGATCCCTACATAAAAGATAACACACACAAATCAAGAAATGGTCCAATCCGATCTTTGTTTTGGATAAAAAAAAAATGTGAACTATGGTCCCATTCACATGTCAAAATAAATGACCATAAAGTGACAATTGCACCTTTGATATGAAAAATGTAGTCTAATTCTATGTCAAGTTTGGAAAAGTGGTTTGGATGAGTAGTTATTTGAAAAAAATTATATAATTAAATAATGAATGGCATAAATTAAGTAATACTTATTCAGAAGAAAGATTATAATGTAGTATAAAATATCGAGTATAATCAATTTATTAATAAAATATTTTTTTCGTTTGTTTAATTACACAAGATCGAAAAATAAGAAAAAATTTTAAATTTATTATGAACACACAATTGTCGGTAACAAAAAACCCAATTTCTCGAAAAGAGAGAAAGAAACAGAGAGATGAAAGTTTTTAGAACGAGAGAGAGATAAGGGGGAGACGGTGAACAAAGATTAAGAGTTATTGTAATTGAAAAGAAAAAAAATAAAAGATTCAGTATGTCTTCCATTGTCACACATAAACAAAAATGTAGAAAATACAATGTCGCAAAGAGAGAGAATACCTACTTCTCACTGTTGAGGGTAACAATGTCAAATAACATGTTATTTCGTCAATGACTTTATTCAGGTGGAGGATTAATGGGTTTTATTTATCTAATCTAGGTCAGAGGGCATAAGCCATTAAAACTTTATTCAGTTTATCTAATCTAATCCATTAAAACTTTATTCAGTTTATCTAATCCATTAAAACTTTATTCATTAAAACTTTATCTAATCTAGATCAAACTTGCCTTATTCTCTTTTATCAAGCAAACCAAACACAGCCACAAAAAAGAGTAATGCGTAACAAGATAAAAAGGTCAAACCCAAGTCAGCAGTAAACGTCACAAATTTTATCCTTTAAACAAATGTACACATCATCATTCTACCATGATATCGTACAGAAGTTAGGGATAAGAGGCCCGAGACCGTAACTGTACAGTGGGTCATTGCCTACATCACTATTATTACTTTCAGGAGCCTTTAAAAGGAATAAATATCGAGCGTAATCTTTATATCACGGTAATATTAACATAAAATAAATAAAATGAAAGTAATTATGTATTATATGGTTGAGTGATTATAAGTTTTAATGGGGTTTATTTGTTGATTTGTTTATTTATTAGTGGACAATTACACTACGTGACACTGTTAACCTATTATAACGATTACACTCAATATTTTTTTGTTTGAGAGGGGGTAAAATATGCAATATTCTGTTCAAATAAATAGATAAATTGTGGTATTAGAAAAAAAATTAGTACCATTTTTAAAATTATTATTTTTAATGATAAATTGTATTTTTGAAAAATAAAATTATAATTGATTAAGGAAAATTCATAATCAAAAATGAAATTTTGTTAAGTAGTTGTTATTTAAAAGTATGATGAATATGGTGTATCAAATACATAAAAACAAAGGAAAATTTTAATCACATCTCTCATAGTTTATCATATCTTTAAGGACATCCTCTCTATTTTTTGAATCTCCACTGACACTCTCAGATTAAAAGTGTTAATTAAAATACAATTTTACTAAATTGTCTATGATATATTTTAGAAAAAACTCCATCCACATTCCCTTTAGATAAACATATTTTTAATGAGACCCTTTCTATTTTTTAAATTTTTTTACGTATTGAAATTTGGACCGATTAAAATTCAATTCAAGTTAATTAAAATTTATTTTTTATGTATTAAAATTTGTGCAGATTTAAAATTATATAATTTTAGATATTAAAATTTGAGTTTATTAAAATTTTATTCAAGGCTCAAATCAAATTTTAATAAAATCTTAGATTTTAATCGACCTGAATTTTGATACATAAAAAAATATAAATTCTAATCGAATCAAATTTTAATATGAAAAAAAATAATCAACTTGAATTGAATTTTAATAAATAAAAATATATAAATTTTTATCGATTCGAAGTGAATTTTAATCAGGATTAACATCCCAAGTAGAGCTCAAATTGACGCGAATTTTAATGCTAAAAAAACTTTTAATAGGCTCAAATTTAATAAGTACAAAATTATAAATTTTAATCAGTTTAAATTTTAATCAAATTTTATTTAGAAATATTGTTTGAGGTTTATGTAAGGACAATTTTTGTATTTTAGATAATTTATTTTTATTATAAATGGTGGTTTAATGACGGAGGATGTCAATGATGTTTAAATATAAATTAGAGAGGGTATCAATGATATTTTTAATAATAGAGAGAATATTTTTAAAAATATGATAAATTATATGAAGTGTGATTAAAACTTTCTCTAAAAATAACTATAATCGAGATGTACTTGATTTATAATTTATTTCTTACCCTCATCGTCCCCGCCTCATTACTTGTTGCTCAAAAAGATTCTAGATAAGTGGTGGTTTTGATTTTGCATAACAATAGTATAAACAAATTTAATAGCAACAAATTAATATTTNCTTCTATTTTCTAAATTTTTTTACGTATTGAAATTTGGATCGATTAAAATTCGATTCAAGTTACTTAAAATTTGTGTAGATTTAAAATTATATATTTTTAGATATTAAAATTTGAGTTTATTAAAATTTTATTCAAGGCTCAAATTAAATTTTAATAAAATCTTAGATTTTAATCGACCTGAATTTTGATACATAAAAAAATATAAATTCTAATCGAATCAAATTTTAATATGAAAAAAAATAATCAACTTGAATTGAATTTTAATAAATAAAAATATATAAATTTTTATCGATTCGAAGTGAATTTTAATCAGGATTAACATCCCAAGTAGAGCTCAAATTGACGCGAATTTTAATGCTAAAAAAAAACTTTTAATAGGCTCAAATTTAATAAGTACAAAATTATAAATTTTAATCAGTTTAAATTTTAATCGAATTTTATGTAGAAATATTGTTTGAGGTTTATGTAAGGGCAATTTTTGTATTTTAGATAATTTATTTTTGTTATAAATGGTGGTTTAATGACGGAGGATGTCAATGATGTTTAAATATAAATTAGAGAGGGTATCAATGATATTTTTAATAATAGAGAGAATATTTTTGAAAATATGATAAATTATATGAAGTGTGATTAAAACTTTCTCTAAAAATAACTATAATCGAGATGTACTTGATTTATAATTTATTTCTTACCCTCATCGTCCCCGCCTCATTACTTGTTGCTCAAAAAGATTCTAGATAAGTGGTGGTTTTGATTTTGCATAACAATAGTATAAACAAATTTAATAGCAACAAATTAATATTTTAAAACTTTTTATTTTCGGTAAGTAATATTTTAAAACTTAATCTTAAGTATATAAGCAGATTTAGGATTTAAATATTTCCAAAGGAAAATCTATTCAAATATTCTGCATCTAATTTGTGGCATATGCATATGTACTACCATCCTATTAATAAAAGGGGATGGTGAGATTATGTGTCCACCTAGAAAATATTTATAATAATCTTTTTTTTCTTGTTTTTACTTTAATTATACATAACTTTTTTTTTTTATTTAACTGAAAAATCAAGTACACTCGCTTACCCATAAATTTATTTATTATAACTTTTTATTATTTTTTTCTCCTTCTTTTTATTTGCACACGAGTATAATGTCTGCACATCCCCAAGCATTATATAGATTAAAAATACATGTGTTCATCTTATCCGCCTTAACAGAACATGACATATGCTGTATATTCACCACACATATATGTACTATAAGATAGTTATATATATATAGTATTTGACGCTGTCCTACTTCTGATATTTCCTTATTAATAATATATCTTAATATTTTAAAATCGATCCTAAGTACTATAAAAATAATAAAAAATTCAAAAAATTGATAAACTATGATATAAAATTATTATTATTATTATTATTATTTTGGTATTTAGACTTGTCCTTACTTAGCTGTGAGCATTTCAAGTACGGAAGCGGAGACAAGCCCTGTCTCAAAGTCAAAAGCACGAGTTTTTGTTGCGAAATTACAAAAGGTCTATAGTGGCCAGGTTTAAGGTTTAAGACTTTAAGGAATAAGCATACTTCACTTTATCAAGATAAATGTGCTAAAGAGAATATTATAGTACTGTAAAATATAATTCGATGTTGTACTAAAAATAATTGTTTTGATTTATCAGTGTCCTTCAGTTATAAAAATAATAAGATATAGTAAAATCTCATAATAAAACAAAGGTTAAATATCACTCACACTCCTGACATTTTATTTCATTACACGGACACTCCCTCATATTTTAAAAATAACACCGACTTCTCTTAACATTTATAACTTGTAACAGACATATTCCTTCTAACTAACAGATTTTAAAATTATTAACGGTCAAAACTGATGTCATAAATAATAATTTTTAAATACCAAAAATACCCTCTAAAATTAAGTTCGAGAATTTAAATATGTTGTTTTTCTTACACTAGAAACTTATCCCTTATTTATTTTAACACTTAAATTCTAATTTTCTAATTGTACTAATAACTACCTATCCAAAACAAATTAAACTCATAATTCAAACACACAAATTCTCGTAATAATTATGATTTTAAAAAATAATTAAGTTACTCAAAATATAATCTATTATTTCTATATTATGACACCACTAATTAAGTAATTAATTAGCTAATTTTTTTCCAATTAAAACACCATCAACTAAAGTAATTTTGTTTTTAAATTAAGACTCCATGAATTAAGCCAATCATCTGGCAGCATCACCCACTACCATCGGCTTCCGGAACCGCTACCACCCACCAACCTCCTTAACTACCGCCTTCTAGAGAAAGACAGATGGCGACGGTCAATGACACCACTGCCTCGACCATCAGAAAAAGCTACCGTCGACACCATCAGTGCCATCGTCCAAAACCCATCAGCTCTACCACACAAAACCAACCATCATCCAAAACCCACCACCAAAATTTGAACCACAAAAATCAACCATAAATTTGATCTAAGAGATAAATCACAAAAATCCAACTGTGCACCAGCACCGCTAATGGCAGTGGGAATTTGTGCTTTGATTTGATAAAATCGATTTGAGGGTTTGATAACTCATCCATTTTATGTGGGTTTTACAGATCTAGAGAGAGAAAGAGGGGTAATAGCCTTTAGATTTAGGGTTTGTTTTTGGGAGGGGACAAGGGCCTAAGAAAGAAGAAGGTTGGGAGTGGTGTGTTTGAAGTGGTGGTAATGGTGGCCGTTAGGATGAGAGGGCTGAGTGTGGTGGCATGTTATGGGGAAGGGGCAGGGGCTCTAGGGGGTTTGAGAAAGAGAGAGAGAGAAAGAGGAGTTACATGTGTTTCACTGAGAGAGAGAAGGAGAGAGAGAGAGAGATTTTTTTTGACTCTTTAATTTAATTTTTTGGTAATATATGTATTTATGTTACATTAAATTAATGGGTTAAAAAAGTTATTTATCACTTTTGTTAATGTCGGTCACCTATTTATGCTGATAAGTGGTTGTAGTGTCATGTTAGAAATGTTAGGGGGTCTGCGTTTCATTTAGTCAACTATGAGGGAGAGTGAGTGTAATTTATCCTAAAACAAATAATATTAATTTCTTAACTACAATAACTTTACTTATTTATATTTAACTTTTTAACCACTATAAAATAACGTCTTTTCCACGAGGACACTCCAGCAAGTTGAATTGTATCTAGTAATGGTGTAATGAGAGAGATATTTGACTGTCAAAACGAAATCTGAGCATGAACATCTTCTCAGATTTCGTAATAAATGAAAATCTTTTGCACTTAATGACCTTTATGTTTCTGTTCATATGAATGTCTTACAGTTGGTAAGAAGGTGACAAAGCTTTTAAGTCTACTTTATACTGATCGAACTACGACCTAAAAGAATCCTTTCCTCTTGAGGCAAACACCTGTAAATTAGTTTTGTTGCATTCTCACGGTTTGGATTACCATAATCTTCAGAATAGATCCTAAAACAAAAATTTTGCATGAGTCCCACGTGGCAACTTTCTCGAGACGTGTATGTACATAAAAAAACACTAATATAGATATTTTTTAATATATTTTTCATAATAGTATGGATTATTCACTGTATATTAGTGGATAACTCACAAATATATAAAAGGTCTCACTCAAATTCGCCAAGCAAAAAAATTGAAAAAAAAATATCGCGATGGATACAAATCTAAAACCACACTTAACAACGTGGTTTTTCTCAATTACAAAGAGTAAACTTCCAAAAAGTTTTGTATTACGATTGCCACGGGACTACTTTCTCGACACATGTATGTATATGAAAAAATAGTAATACGGACCTTCTTTAATATATTTTCAATTTATTTTTATTAATAATAAATCATTCACGATATAATTATAGATGATTCACTAACATATACTGGGTCCCACTCAAATTTGTCAATTGAAAAAATTGAAAAAAAAAATATTGAGATGAATCCAAATCTAAAACCACATTTAACAAAGTGGCTTTCCTAATTAAATTACTAAACTTCCAAATACAATGCTAGAATTGCTACGTGGGTGGGAGCAGTGGAAGTGTCCAAGCTCTTTTTGCATGCAATTTTGTCACGGTTTTAATCAAAGCGCACCTACCCTGGTATCCGAAATACCTGACGATATTTCCTTTAATTAATTAGCACTGTAAAATTACCATTTCCTCCCTGATCTAACCCCTAGTAAAGTCTTTAATCCCTACCCCTTTTCCACAATATAAAAAAATAATAGAAATTTTCTCTCTTCATAATAGACCTTGCTTTCTCATATTTTATAATTATGACACAAAGTTTGAAACTTCTTGTAGTGATGCCTTTTTTTCAAGATTTAGGATTAGGATTATTATTTAAAACCTTATTACCTTTCAACGTTAGAGAAATTTCTAAAAAAAAAATTCAAATTCATTTCATTCTATATATTTCCTTCTTACGCTGTTTTGGTTTCTTAACAAAACCTTTATAAGCAGCTGTGAAATTATTTATCGTAGTTTACTTGATTTCAAGTATGAATTAATAAATTATGGAAATGAATGCAGACACATGAAAAATCTTCAAGATACAATTATTTTTAACGATATTTTTCTAACTCAACTCAATTCAATACACCTTGTCTCATAGGTCTCAACCATAAATATGTTATTATCTTCATATTATGTTTTGAAAGATACAGATATCATATTTTGCTACGTAATAGGTGTTGTTACCACGTGTTTTATTCTCATGCACGTGTAGATATTATTGACTTCCTTATTCTTTCCCATTTCGCTATTTTGCAATTTATCACTGGGTTTTAACTTTCCTTATTTCTATCGCCGTATAACATATAACAATCGAAGAAAGTAACTATTTTTTGGGCAAAATTGCAGCACACCGATCAATCTATAGAGACCTTGCGGAGGTAGATCAAGTGGTTGAACAATTGTTGGCATTTGTAAATCTGATGTTTGATTGTGTTAATGCGTATACAGGTATGACGTTCTGTTTTGTGTAAAATTATAAATTTACTTAAAATGCAGTTGTGCTTTCATGCGTATTTTGATGTTTGAAGCTCAAATGGTAAAAAAGATTGCATGCAATTGAAGCTTAGATATGTAGATGATTCCAAAGTTCTTGTTTTTGTAAAATATTTTTCTTAATTATTGAATATTGATAAAATGATGATTTACATACTATTGATCCACACATGGTTTTGTTAAGAGATTGAGATCCTTACAAGAAAATTGGTGCAATGGGAGACAAAAGTGAACGATAGATCTAAGGACCATACAGATTTAATTTAAGATTGAGAATTCTAAATTCTATTATTTTATTCAAAACAAAGTCTCAAAATTATTGTATCATGTACTTCTTGGATTGGGCATAAGATCTTTATTCCTTTACGAATCATCTTTATTGCCTATAAAAATTAAGACACTGTTTGATAATGATTTTCTTTTATTTTTTTAAGTGTTTTTATATAGTGTTAATTTCACGATTTCTTATTTCGTGTTCTCTTTTTATCTAGATTTGTTCTTGTCCCGTAGAATCAATCCTATGAAGATTTGCATGTGCATTACTTATATACTAAAAATCCATACGAGGCATTACTACAAACTAGTAAAAAATATATATTTTTATGCAATTTATTGTTTCTTAAATTACAATAATTAAATAAAATATTTCGCAGAATAAGAGTCCTTTATGTTCGCCTGCATTGACAATTATGAGTTCGTACAAGGAAGTATTCCTGTTGTCACACATTTTCTTACAACTTTAAGTATGTTATTTTACATTTTAAACTTATATTACTATAGTTTTACAATATACAGATTATAAATGTTCTCCTTTCTCGTCATTGTGTACAGTGAAGTAAAATTAATTATCCTTTTGTGAAGGGAAAAATATTTTTTATTGGGTGCTTGGGCAACATATCTAAATCTTGCATTTTTTAGAACTGTGTTTTTCTTCCTCTAACCTTTTTCTTTAATGGGTTTTCAAACAATTTGATTTTGGTCAATTTTATCTACAATATCCTGAAAATTTTGTGGTCAAAATGTAATTAGCAAGAAATTGATACTTTTATTGTTTTTTATTGTGATTTTACGAGAATTGTTGAAAATATTACACAAATTGGAATGTGAAAAACTTAAAGTTGAGGGGCAAAAATACGAAAGATCAATATGTAGAAGGGGTGGGAAAGTTTGAAAATCCGCTGTTGAAACAGCCCACTGGAAAGCCGAAGCATGGCCCATGGTTTTCCTTTCTCCTCTCCAAAACCAACTGTTTGTGTAAATCTCTTTCAGCTAACCCTACCCATGACTCCATTTAAACCTTCACATCATCAGCAAGCCAAGTCCATCACCTTCACCAACGCCCCCAACAAAGATGTCTCCATTCCACATCAAAAATCCAGTACAAATACAGTATCCTATCGGGTAGAATAGTAGTAGGCTACGAAGGTTGTCTCAATTAAGTTTCTTCCTTTCTCTGTCTCTCTCTCTTCCCTGTTTGGGTCTTCTGTTTCACCTGAAACTTGTACGTTTGATTTTGGTGTTTCTTTTCGTCTTCTCTCCAATACCCAGATCATAATTTTTGCATTTTCGTGCTCTTCTTGAATTAACGAGCTCGAATTATCTCTTTGTTCTGCACAAATCTCCTCCTCTCTGTGGTCCGAAGAATGTTATGTTTTGGGTAAAATCTGTGTAATTTAACAATTCGTAGCGTTTTTGGGGTTGTTTTTATCGAGTTTGGATAGTTGAGTGAACAATGGGGATGGAGAAAGTAGGAGGCAAAGGAAAGGATAGTAGCGACTCTAAGAAAAGGGGCCGGCGAAGGCAAAAAAAGGTGTCAACGGTTCAGAAACTGTATGAGACTTGCAAGGAAGTGTTTGCCAATTGTGGGCCTGGAATTGTTCCATCACCAAGTGATGTTGAACGGCTGAAGTCAGTTTTGGGTATGATCATTTGATTCAATTTATAATTGATGCTTATCTTATTGTGGGCGTTTCATGAATTTTGATGATTGAATTGCATTCGGTTGCATTTGGGATCGTGAATTCATGCATTGGAATTGGAATCGGATCTCATATTATTTTTCAAATCTGAACTTGTTTTGCTCCAATTATAATTATAGCTATAATTATAGAACACATATATTTCATGCTGCCAAACATGGCCTTAGTATAATTGGATTGTTTTCTATATATGGTATGCTTGAAAATTGATAATGACCTGACGATGAAATTTGAGTTCTCCAATGATGAAAACTTAGTTTGGCAAGTCACTAAATTTCACTTTTTGTTCATTTTTTGTCCGTAATGTTTTTCCTTTTTGGGTGAGTAACATAACAGTTATTTTTGATGGAATTGTTAGGATTCCTATGTTGCTTGGCCCTTATCTGATAACCATATCTAAATAAAAGATTTACAGTGTCCAAATTCTTTTTGATGTTGCGGTCAAAGCCTTTTTAGCACATGACATTTAAAAAGAAGGGAAAGAAGAATTTTTCTGGATCGGGGTAGGATTCTTTATCAACTTCTTGCCTTTCTCTGCTTTATATTTGGTTACAAGCAATGTGACATCAATTTATTTATGAAGGTTATGAATTACTTGGATTTTCATTATTTCACATTGTCAGTGATATCGGTGCCTCGGCCTTACCTTGGGAAGGAGTAAATATTCGATGCAACGGTGATACCGACACGTGGTACCAAAAACCCAGGATAAACTACACTATGGACTTGGTGAATCTCACTATTTCAATAATTAACACATACCACATTGGGTTAAGTGGAGTTCACTAGGCCAATTTGTTAGTTTATGATCGGTTGGTTATACCACATGACACCATTATATTGAATATATTCTAGATGGTGAGAACAAGGAAAATAATAGTTTTGGCCTGAATAATGTTTGTAGCTAAAACCATTCGGTGGGGTCGGGTGCCTTCTTATTCTAATTCTTTTTTACTCCCTGGATTTGGAACATGCGTTTTTCGTTTCACTTGCACATTTTTGACCTACTAGTACTATATGCCAATCTTTTAATGCAACTCTTTTGCCTGTCTTTTTTTTGTGCAACACTATAAACATATGGAGTTAATTATCATCTGTGGATTAAAATGAGTCAATGTAGATGCCTCTGATGTGAGATCTAAATTTTAAGTAAGGGGCTCATGTTTAATAAATCTGCTTTAGGCTTTTCCTTTTTTCTTACCTGCAAATGCTTAAGAGGTTGACTCCTTATGTGCAGATAGCATGACAGAGGCCGATGTTGGCCTGAGCCCAAATATGCCATTTTTCAGGGCAAAAGAGACTGAACGAGTTCCTAGAATAACATATCTACACCTTAATGACTCTGCCAAATTCCAGGTAGGTAGACTCAAGATGCTTGTGACTTGTACTAGACAACATGCATTGCACTGGTTCCTTGATAATAAAACCCAGTTTTCACTGCTTCCTCGTCACTTGATTTCTTGTAGATTGGGATTTTCTGCTTGCCGCCTTCAGGAGTCATTCCACTCCATAACCATCCTGGAATGACGGTTTTTAGTAAACTTCTCTTCGGAGACATGCACATCAAATCCTATGACTGGGTGGGCGATGCGTCGCATGGCATAGTTCTCAATGAGAATCCTTCAAACAGTATGTTCTTCATGAAGCTGAATCATAAATTGTTGTGCTGTTGTCTGGATTCTGTGATTTGATCAAGACTTTAAATCCTGCCTTTTGTTTGGTATTTTGAATGTAAGCTAGCTGCATGAATCAGATTAAGGGTCTAGAGAAACTAGTGGTTTTGTCAGCCTCCATCTGTTGGTTTTTTGAATGGATATCATTCAGTGAGTTAATCTTGAAGTTTGTGTTCCGTCATCAAATGTATTTCTCTAATTTCAGTTCTAGTCAGATATTTCTGTTTCAGTCCACCACCCTCCCCCATCTGAAACCCCCCCCCCAAAAAAAAAANCAGATTTAATTTAAGATTGAGAATTCTAAATTCTATTATTTTATTCAAAACAAAGTCTCAAAATTATTGTATCATGTACTTCTTGGATTGGGCATAAGATCTTTATTCCTTTACGAATCATCTTTATTGCCTATAAAAATTAAGACACTGTTTGATAATGATTTTCTTTTATTTTTTTAAGTGTTTTTATATAGTGTTAATTTCACGATTTCTTATTTCGTGTTCTCTTTTTATCTAAATTTGTTCTTGTCACGTAGAATCAATCCTATGAAGATTTGCATGTGCATTACTTATATACTAAAAATCCATACGAGGCATTACTACAAACTAGTAAAAAATATATATTTTTATGCAATTTATTGTTTCTTAAATAACAATAATTAAATAAAATATTTCGCAGAATAAGAGTTCTTTATGTTCGCCTGCATTGACAATTATGAGTTCGTACAAGGAAGTATTCCTGTTGTCACACATTTTCTTACAACTTTAAGTATGTTATTTTACATTTTAAACTTATATTACTATAGTTTTACAATATACAGATTATAAATGTTCTCCTTTCTCGTCATTGTGTACAGTGAAGTAAAATTAATTATCCTTTTGTGAAGGGAAAAATATTTTTTATTGGGTGCTTGGGCTACATATCTAAATCTTGCATTTTTTAGAACTGTGTTTTTCTTCCTCTAACCTTTTTCTTTAATGGGTTTTCAAACAATTTGATTTTGGTCAATTTTATCTACAATATCCTGAAAATTTTGTGGTCAAAATGTAATTAGCAAAAAATTGATACTTTTAGTGTTTTTTATTGTGATTTTACGCGAATTGTTGAAAATATTACACAAATTGGAATGTGAAAAACTTAAAGTTGAGGGGCAAAAATACGAAAGATCAATATGTAGAAGGGGTGGGAAAGTTTGAAAATCCGCTGTTGAAACAGCCCACTGGAAAGCCGAAGCATGGCCCATGGTTTTCCTTTCTCCTCTCCAAAACCAACTGTTTGTGTAAATCTCTTTCAGCTAACCCTACCCATGACTCCATTTAAACCTTCACATCATCAGCAAGCCAAGTCCATCACCTTCACCAACGCCCCCAACAAAGATGTCTCCATTCCACATCAAAAATCCAGTACAAATACAGTATCCTATCGGGTAGAATAGTAGTAGGCTACGAAGGTTGTCTCAATTAAGTTTCTTCCTTTCTCTGTCTCTCTCTCTTCCCTGTTTGGGTCTTCTGTTTCACCTGAAACTTGTACGTTTGATTTTGGTGTTTCTTTTCGTCTTCTCTCCAATACCCAGATCATAATTTTTGCATTTTCGTGCTCTTCTTGAATTAACGAGCTCGAATTATCTCTTTGTTCTGCACAAATCTCCTCCTCTCTGTGGTCCGAAGAATGTTATGTTTTGGGTAAAATCTGTGTAATTTAACAATTCGTAGCGTTTTTGGGGTTGTTTTTATCGAGTTTGGATAGTTGAGTGAACAATGGGGATGGAGAAAGTAGGAGGCAAAGGAAAGGATAGTAGCGACTCTAAGAAAAGGGGCCGGCGAAGGCAAAAAAAGGTGTCAACGGTTCAGAAACTGTATGAGACTTGCAAGGAAGTGTTTGCCAATTGTGGGCCTGGAATTGTTCCATCACCAAGTGATGTTGAACGGCTGAAGTCAGTTTTGGGTATGATCATTTGATTCAATTTATAATTGATGCTTATCTTATTGTGGGCGTTTCATGAATTTTGATGATTGAATTGCATTCGGTTGCATTTGGGATCGTGAATTCATGCATTGGAATTGGAGTCGGATCTCATATTATTTTTCAAATCTGAACTTGTTTTGCTCCAATTATAATTATAGCTATAATTATAGAACACATATATTTCATGCTGCCAAACATGGCCTTAGTATAATTGGATTGTTTTCTATATATGGTATGCTTGAAAATTGATAATGACCTGACGATGAAATTTGAGTTCTCCAATGATGAAAACTTAGTTTGGCAAGTCACTAAATTTCACTTTTTGTTCATTTTTTGTCCGTAATGTTTTTCCTTTTTGGGTGAGTAACATAACAGTTATTTTTGATGGAATTGTTAGGATTCCTATGTTGCTTGGCCCTTATCTGATAACCATATCTAAATAAAAGATTTACAGTGTCCAAATTCTTTTTGATGTTGCGGTCAAAGCCTTTTTAGCACATGACATTTAAAAAGAAGGGAAAGAAGAATTTTTCTGGATCGGGGTAGGATTCTTTATCAACTTCTTGCCTTTCTCTGCTTTATATTTGGTTACAAGCAATGTGACATCAATTTATTTATGAAGGTTATGAATTACTTGGATTTTCATTATTTCACATTGTCAGTGATATCGGTGCCTCGGCCTTACCTTGGGAAGGAGTAAATATTCGATGCAACGGTGATACCGACACGTGGTACCAAAAACCCAGGATAAACTACACTATGGACTTGGTGAATCTCACTATTTCAATAATTATCACATACCACATTGGGTTAAGTGGAGTTCACTAGGCCAATTTGTTAGTTTATGATCGGTTGGTTATACCACATGACACCATTATATTGAATATATTCTAGATGGTGAGAACAAGGAAAATAATAGTTTTGGCCTGAATAATGTTTGTAGCTAAAACCATTCGGTGGGGTCGGGTGCCTTCTTATTCTAATTCTTTTTTACTCCCTGGATTTGGAACATGCGTTTTTCGTTTCACTTGCACATTTTTGACCTACTAGTACTATATGCCAATCTTTTAATGCAACTCTTTTGCCTGTCTTTTTTTTGTGCAACACTATAAACATATGGAGTTAATTATCATCTGTGGATTAAAATGAGTCAATGTAGATGCCTCTGATGTGAGATCTAAATTTTAAGTAAGGGGCTCATGTTTAATAAATCTGCTTTAGGCTTTTCCTTTTTTCTTACCTGCAAATGCTTAAGAGGTTGACTCCTTATGTGCAGATAGCATGACAGAGGCCGATGTTGGCCTGAGCCCAAATATGCCATTTTTCAGGGCAAAAGAGACTGAACGAGTTCCTAGAATAACATATCTACACCTTAATGACTCTGCCAAATTCCAGGTAGGTAGACTCAAGATGCTTGTGACTTGTACTAGACAACATGCATTGCACTGGTTCCTTGATAATAAAACCCAGTTTTCACTGCTTCCTCGTCACTTGATTTCTTGTAGATTGGGATTTTCTGCTTGCCGCCTTCAGGAGTCATTCCACTCCATAACCATCCTGGAATGACGGTTTTTAGTAAACTTCTCTTCGGAGACATGCACATCAAATCCTACGACTGGGTGGGCGATGCGTCGCATGGCATAGTTCTCAATGAGAATCCTTCAAACAGTATGTTCTTCCATGAAGCTGAATCATAAATTGTTGTGCTGTTGTCTGGATTCTGTGATTTGATCAAGACTTTAAATCCTGCCTTTTGTTTGGTATTTTGAATGTAAGCTAGCTGCATGAAACAGATTAAGGGTCTAGAGAAACTAGTGGTTTTGTCAGCCTCCATCTGTTGGTTTTTTGAATGGATATCATTCAGTGAGTTAATCTTGAAGTTTGTGTTCCGTCATCAAATGTATTTCTCTAATTTCAGTTCTAGTCAGATATTTCTGTTTCAGTCCACCACCCTCCCCCATCTGAAACCCCCCCCCCAAAAAAAAAAAAGAAAGGAAAAGAAACAAAGGCCCTTTATCTCTCTATCCACTTGTTTTTTTCTTGTTCTTGGATGAATAATTTCAGTGCAAATTATGTTAAATCAGCAGATGTAATCCAACCACCAAATGTAGAGGACCCTGCTGGATTGCGTTTGGCAAAGGTTAAGGTCAACTCCAACTTTACTGCACCAAAGACTTCCATTCTTTATCCAGCTGATGGGGGTAATATGCACTGCTTCACGGCATTGACAGCATGTGCTGTACTGGATGTGCTTGGCCCACCATATTCTGATCCTGAAGGCCGCCATTGCGCATACTTCCTTGACTTGCCATTTGCCAATGTCTCAGGTACATTGTCACCGTTGCTTATGTAGATTTGCTATGATTTTGCATTGCAAGTTGATAATGCAAAGAATACTTGAACCATACTTGAAGATGTGATGAAGTGTTTGTAGCAAACAGAGAAAATGATGGAGAAAGTGTGGTACCTGCAGCACCTAATGATTTCTGCTTGGGACCTAAAATATTCCGATGGGTGTGCTGAGATAAATAGAACACCGAGTTTTCCGATATATATTTTTTGTCCATTGATCCATAATTTGCAACTTAGTTGGATTCAGACAATTTTTGCTTCTTAGCTCATATAGACTCAACACAATGTTTCCCGTAGATTTATACATATACTCGCTGACTGTTTGATGCTGTATGAAGATTCAGTCGATGGGGAATCAGTGCCTGCAGAGGAGAGGGAATGCTATGCATGGCTTCAAGAGAGGGAGATACCTGAGGACTTGGCTATGGTTGGAGAATTGTACAGAGGACCAAAGATTGTGGCTAATTGACCTTATCATCATACTTCTTTCCATTGAATGCTCTCAACAGTTGCTGCACTTAGCAGAGGAGAAACTTTTGATCACTTTCTTTCTTTATACTTCTTTCCTTTTTTTTTTTTTTTTCTTTTGTATGGGTTGGGTTGGGGGGGGGGGGGGGGG